>JAULBZ010006243.1:0-12563 GCA_032360805.1 Neoturris breviconis
ACCTACACTTCCCCCACTTGGACAAAAACTAAAGTATTTTTTCTCACACCCACACTCTCACCCTCAATATTTTCTAACTCCACCCTTGATCAGCACTGTATGACGATTTGACTGAGTGAGTAGACAAGTGTACTCTGACCTATGTTTATTATTCTTTCTAAATGAGTAAATTAAGAGAGTAGATTTTTTATTCTGAAGTGTGAGTTATATTATGTGATCTTCCAAGTAAGTGGTTATTTTGATTATTATATTGATTACTCCGAAGTATGTCTATTTTAATAAACATACTTCAGAGCAATCAATATAATAATCAAAAATAAAAACATATCCTAGTTTACTTACAAGTAAACTAGGGTATGTTTTTATTTTTCAAAGTATGATTATTATGTGTTCTTATGTGAGTCAGTTATTTACTCTGAAGTATGTTTTATTATGAGTATGTGTTTTTTATAGTTACACAATTGGGAAGTTGCTGAAATTTATGGAACCACACTGCTGCATAAATTTTATAAAGTGTTAAGGGTTAGATTACACAAGGAAAAATTAAAAAGTCTCAATATGTATTTTAAGACAATGCATATTGCAACAGATACCACACTTCAAATAAATCCTTCAAAACATTCCATTCTCGTGCTAGATGATTTAAATCTGTATTATGATTATTGGTGTATTGCTTTTTTCTTAGAGAACTAATTAACATTAAAAATTAATTACCGTCGTAACATCTATAATTTTAATTACATTTTCCGCACACGAAGAAACGAACACACAAGATGGTTATACATTGATATTTTAAGAGACTAAAAGTACTTCACTGTTTACAAAGGTAACTGTCAGTGGAATTCCAGTTCGAAAATGTATTTTATTGATTAATAATGATACCAGTCGGCAAAAACATGTTCTAAGTCTGCATTAAAGATGCTAGAATAATGTCATACAATGTTGTTCTAGCGTCTTTACGGAAGACTTTGAACAAGTTTTTGCCCACTGGTATGGTGATATTATTGTTTGTTGAAGTCTTCTTTATTAAATACATGAGAGAAAAAAGGTACAAAGGTATCAATCTTACTCACTATTCTGTCAAAGGATATATCCGCAGTGATTATTTGTTGTTATTTCAAACACTGATAGTTAACGATAGCATTTGCTGTACGTTCAAAAGTGTTCAGAGTAGAGAGGCACTAAAGGTTAAAATGGCAAAATGATTTATCAATGAAATATCCTGGTAAATAGCAAAAACTTACAGAGATGAGGCCTCCCATTTCTATGCCTCAAAATTAGTTTGTAAGAATTTCTATTTGTTTACTTGTACTGCAGTTTCTAGAAAGTTACAGAATATATTATACTAATTGTTTTGCGTAAAATATTATACACTCAGTTCTGGCAGAATGAATTTAACTGCAAGGGCTGAACATTGTATTTGTAGTCATTAGTTAGTTAGTTACTCCCTTGGCTATCACCATGGTTGGCATCAGTGGGAAAATTTTGATCCTTTAGATACTCTGAAAATACAATTAAAAAAAAAAAAGTAAAGTTTCCAGACAAAACACTAGTATGAAATAGCTTTGCCTTCAAAATTGTCAACAGAAATATATACTGACACAAAGTTTGGACCTGTATTGCATCCAATTAGTATCACAGACTCATAGAACATTTGACTATTATTTTGCATGCGTAGTATCAGGGGCAGATACAGGGTATGTCAAGTTAGTCGCGCGAACCTCTTTTCAGAATTCTTCCAAACAGTAAAGTTCACATTTAAGGATAGTTCCCTGTTTTTTTTCATAAAATCTTCAAAAAAACTTTTTTTAGATTTTATAAAAGTCCTTTAAAAAAAAGAAAAAAATAACAATACAGACACCATGCAAATTTTACTGAAAGATGTTATTAATTAATTATTTATATCAACGAGTTGAAATATTAAAACGCTCGTATCTCGGAATAAACTTTTACGTAATTTTCAACACTAATTTCCTTTCTCTCTCAGAAATATTTATCTTGTTGTCAAGGTAACAACATTAACGAGTGCCAAAAATTAACGACTTTAAAACGGTACGACATTTTTTTTTAAATTCATTTTTTGAAAAGTTACAACCTCCTGAAGATAATTAAAAAAGAAAATAGTTTTTATAAAACTAAAATGAAAATAACGGGGGTTGACTTAATGTAAATAGTAAACCCTGATACCGTTTTTCAGATTAATTTATGCTGAACACGATGGCGTTGTTTTTTTCAAAAAATGAGAAAGAGTTTTGAGAGAGGAACATTAAATACAAAAAGAGTCTATTTTTACATTATTTCATTTTTCTTCCTACCTGCAAAAAATTCCAAAACAAAATTCCATATTTGAAAAGTTTATTCTTTTAGCTTTCCACTGATATATAATGTTAGTATTTGATAAAAAAGGAAACATGGATATTTTTATGTTTAAAAAGTCATACAGAAAGACAGGGAACTATCCTTAAGATCATAAAGCTACCAGAAAATCAATAAACCAAAAATGGAACAACTTTTTTTAGGTACACTGAAGTCTTGACATGACATTTAGCAGGATTTTATTTACCGTAATTCTGTTTAAATTTTGAGGACGGCTTTGTGCGAATAAAAGTAATATATACTCACTCGGAAATTATGATGATGTGGATCTTGAAGTTCATCTTCTTCTTCTTCAAAGGCACCCACAAGTGCAATACTGACAACAACAAGAGCAAAAATAACCTTCATCATGACTGCTGTAATTTAAAAATGAGTAGTGACTACTTCATTTGTTTCCCTTTATATAGCACTAACTTTATTCATCTCTTTGTGCAGCTTTTGTAAAACGAGTGAGGTTTCGCTTTACAAGATGTTTTCTTTACCAGCGTCTCTTTTTCACAATAGGATCACAAAATTAGCCACCCTGAACAAAAAAACTAGAAACGAGTTTGAATATTTACCAAGCTGTATATACCCCGCCTTCGCTTAGTTTAAAGATTGTTTACATGCAGCTAACTTAACCTTTCAGGGTCAATCGATAAATTTGGAAAAATTAAACTACGATGAAGAGTCAACGAGTTTGCAATTGATTGGTTTCTTCTGTACGAAGAAACCAATCAATTGCAAGATCGTTGATTCAGCACTCACTAGATTGTTAATACCACAAAAACTCATGAAAACCTTCTTTTGATGGTTGGTACCATTGGCCTTATAGCTTGAAATATCACACTTGTGTCATTTTACTCCCAGGCTAAAATCTTGACATTCAATCATTTGTAATTATTGAAAAATGCAAATATATGCATATATGTGAACGTTGGAAAACAAGAATTATGAGAATTGTAAAAAGTGTTAAATTTCCTGGGTTTCATTGTAAACTCGCGCGGGATACGATCGATTAGTTGTTATGGGTCATATTTTTTCTCGTGTTGATTGTTTATTTCCTAGTGCCTCCCATTTTCTAAAATGACCAATCAATGACTTATTTGTCTCGACAAACAATGTTTTGTGTTCTATATGTGCTCTGGTTTCAAATATATTAGTATAATAGACTAGAATCATGTTCAAGTTTATAATGCAGAGACTGCCAGATAAAACCATCATACGGGTAGGGGTAATGTTTTTAACAATCCCTCTGGTTAATGGTTCAGCTTATCGAGAACTGGAAGAACAAAACTTTATATTTGATATGAACAATTATTCCATTATACGATTTGATTCTACCTTTTTTGAATTGATGAAGAGAGTGAAGCAACTCTTTTCAGAATTACATTTTTTGTAGGTCACAAGTTTTTTTTTGTACTACGAAAATGTCAATAAGAATTAGTCGTTTAATGCTGTTTTCCAAAAATTAAGAAGGCATTCCATTGGTAGAAATTGACGTACGTCGTGTTTTAAGCTATATAACGTGTCTGTCATCTCGTGCTATATACACAGCCAAACGAACCTTATACCTTGTACCCTTGTTAATTATGTCAATTTTGTTTCATTCGTTTTATTAGTTATTTGTCCACCTTTCGATATTTGTTGTTCTTGTTAAATTTTAATGTTTGTTTTACTTGCTATTTCTGAATATTTGTATTGACTTTTTTGCATATGTGTTTATTCGTTAAAGGAAATATTTTTGTGAACCTTTTCATATTGGCTGTTCTTGATTATCATATTTATTTTACAATGTCGGCATTTTTGTGCTTGCATTTTCGAAGAGTACACTTTTTTATAAGCAACTAAGGTCAGGCCCCAGTTAGAATAAACTGAAATTTCAGTACTAAAAGTTGCTTAACAGTTGCTAAATGTTTCGATATATAATATTGAAAGAAATATACTAGAGCTTGATTCTGGGACTTTATACATAAGTATAATATACATAGGTTTGTTATGGAACAGTATTTCGAAATGACATACAAATGTAAAAATAAAAAGATTGCATTTTATGAAGTTGCTTATGATTATAATTGAGTGCTTAACTTTTTACTGTCTGAGTACTGGTTGCTTATAAAAAAGGATATTGATTAAGAACACACGCCACAAGTAAAACTCAAATGCTTAAAGTCCCTCGAGCTTTATCGAGTAAACTTAAGACTTAAGATCTTAGGTCTTCTTGCAAATTTGACAGATTTATTGTTTCTAGCAGCCTAGTATCCAGGCTCTTTCAGCAAATTTGAATTTCCGTGCCTTTCGTCTTGATAATCAAAAGTTAAGGCTTCTTTGAACAAATTTCACTTTTTCTCAAATATTGCTGACCATGATAGTCTGAATTTCCACATTTTCCGATTTTCGGAAATCCAAGGGTTGCACAGAAATTGAATTTCAATTTTCTTCACTATGTTTAGGCTATTTATGAGATATTTCACCAATTTTGAAGAACAATACACACCACAAGTAAAATTTAAATGCGTAAACTTAACCTTGTTGTGCCGGGCTTTGAATGGGTTGAAATGGCCAAGAGATCTCGGGATTGGCTGAACATACAGTCATGAAACTTGGTAGGATAAATACTACGACATTTAGTAAACATTTTGAAATGTGTATATATTTTTGCTGACGTCATTATTTTTTACATATCCGCCCTATCGTAATTGCTCTCATTCGTTACATAACACTTACGATGGTGTTTGTCGTAAAGCTACCCAAATAATTATCCGCCATTTAGAATTAACAGAGGTATCTTTTACTTGTAAGATGAAATTTTTTGGGATGAAATCAAAAACCAACAAATTTTGGAAATTTAAAATTACCTTATACGATGGTTCAATTTCGGGTGCCTCATATAACAATACGGGTGAGCATTCAGTTCAGATTCTAGGAAATTTTATTATAATTCCTTCTCTTAAAATTGATGGTGTTCAATTCACTAATGGTAAGCCCTACGCCTGTACGCTGAAATCCACATCATCGTTTCTATGGTAAATCAAAAATGAGTACCTATTATTTAATTGATAATTTCTCCTAATTGTACGTTTCTACTACGTATGGATCTGTATTTTTATTTATTTTTTTATTGTTTTTCATGTCAAACCGTTGGAATTAACGACGCTACCGTAGGGTTAGACGGTACAGTCTGCGAGCCAGGATCAAACTAGACAAAACTAGTTTATCTTTTAATTGAATTTAGGTCAGATGTGACCATGTTTATTTGGAAATTTGTTTTTTTTATTATATTACATGTCAGACCGTTGAATTACCAACGCTACCGTAGGGTTAGACGGTACAGTCTGCGAGCCAGGATCAAACTAGACAAAACTAGTTTATCCTTTAATTGAATTTAGGTCAGATGTGACCACGTTTATTTGAAATTTTGTATTTTTATCCTAGTCATGTCAGACCGTTGGCATTAACGACGTTACCATAGGGTTAGACGGTACAGTCTGCGTGCCAGGATCAAGCTAGACAAAACTAGTTTATCTTTTATATGAATTCGAGTCAGATGTGACGTCGTTTATTTGGCATTTTAAAAAAATAAATATTTTTTTTATGGTTGGAACTTTCGCTGAGTCCCAATTCGCTTTTACGATTCATTATCTTGTGAGTGCGAACTTTTATTTTTCGTGTTAATTAGGGATTCCTTACATTCCTGTTTAATTTGTACATTGGATGATTTGATTATTATGAATGCATAAGAGAATTATGCGGGGTTTTTTTGGTTTTTTTTTATCAGCGAGGAAATTCGGCCATTCGCCGTGTGCTTCTAGTGATTTTAGTCGGAGTTCGCATTTCCTTCTTTCATGAATTGATTATTTATTTATTTATTTTACGGTTACTATTCTAGTCACCGTATATTGAATGGAAAACAGCTGTTCATAAGCCACCACACGTATACACGTGTTGGTTTTAATCAATGTGCGTAGTATTTCAGTAATTACATTCTTCGGACATTTAATAATTACGTTATTGATGCATCATTGCATCAATTATATTTTTTTCAGGAAATGCTCCTTGGTACTCATTCAACAAAGTTTTATTATATTTTTCGACTTATTCTTCGGTATTATTTATTTATTTTTACGGTAACAAAAAGAATTTGCCGTAAACCAAAACCAGAAACAAAACAAAACAAAAATTATTAGGATTTATATTTCACGGATGTTGTTGTTACAACATATTTATTTCTAGGACGTATTTGTGTGTAGCACTAAACGCTACCCGGACGCTTCTTAATGAAAATTTTGAACAGACACAGTTATTCCTTGATATCATATTTATGTTTCAAAAGCTAACCCAGTGGACACAATCAAGTCCGCAGTAAAAACGCTAGAACAACGTCGTTCAACGTTGTCCTAGCGTCTTTACTGTGGACTTTGAACAAGTTTTTGCCCACTGGGATCAAAGAACAGATGTAGCGAGGAAAATAATATCGAAAATCTCTGCTTTAAAATATATTTCAACCAAACGACTTATAATATTTCCTTCTCACAAGGATATGTTCTAGTATTTGTCAAAATATCTATTGTTAAAGGCATTTGTATCTGTATTTGTCAAATATCTGTTGCTAAAGGTCGAGTCATGCTTATTGAACCAGTTTAAAAGCTTCCAACATGAATATTCTCGCGTATTGAACCAGTTTAAAAGCTTTCAGAATCTCTGCTGGATGAAATAAGAAGGCGAAAAAAATTTAGATGAAAATTTAAATCGATTCAAACTTTCATTCAACGTTTTATGCTAGCATCCAACAAAATTTGATTGTTTGATTCACCAACATTTATCGAACATTTTAGACAAAATATTGAATTTTCTTGTCCCGGTCCTAAAGAATGAATCTGTCCATGGTCAGTTCAACTTATTCGAATTCTGTTCCATATAATATTAATATATTAGACCAAGTTTATCTTTCACTGGCACTTTTTAAAAAACTTGTTGACCATATACCGCCGGCCTTTATTGCATTTAAAAAGTGTAAAAGGGTGGTTTTTCAACAATATCAACAGTGGAGCAACATTTTCAACATTTTGGTCATACTTTAACCCGTTTTACATTGGCTCTTATCGTTTTAATTTTGAACTGCTCGAAACTAAATGTTACCTATTAACACATGAACCTCGAGAATATACCTGATAAATAAGTAGCGGAAATAAAGGCCACTTTGGTGTAACTCCTTCTGTGGTAAGAGAAAAGGATCATACAAACCATTACTATTATAAACCATTCAAGGAAAGTACAAGTAACAGAGTGCGACACACAGCAAGAAACATTGTCGGTAAGTGTCCTTTTAATTTTTGCTCGGTAGAATAAGGGGCGGCGTTTACTTAGAGCCGGTGGAACACTTTGTTTCTTTAAGAACAGAGAAATATAAACAAACTATAGGAAAGCGACTATAAGAAACATCACAGAGGTTGATTTTCATTAGGCGGACAATTTCGCACAAATACCAAAGGGTTCCGTAGAAATAGTCCTTTTTATAAAACAATGAAATTTGTTGTTCGGTCACTGCAGAAAAAAGAAGTTATTGCATTGTAACAAGTTCTACTTTGAACAACGAACGCCTCGTTCTCATTGTTTATGAAAAGAACTATTGCTATTACATTTCTTTTGGTTTTTGCTTGCAACTTACAGTCGTAGTAACAATTTCATATGTACTTCCACAATTAATGGGAAATGTACATAAATTCAAAATATAGAGTACAGAGCAAATTTCAGTGCGACGTTAATCTTATTTTAACCCGGCCGGGTGTGTACAAAAAAAAAGTTTTCTGAAAGTTTTGGTCACATGGCTAACCTGTTCCCCCCGACTTTTCCAAACTTTTAAAAATCAGAATTTTTCAGATTTTTGGCAGATAATTTCGGTATTATTTGCGATGTTTTTGTTAAAAACCAGAAAGCAACATGTTATATCGAACTCTTTTAACCCTATTTAAACTTTTAAGCAAAATTAGTCATTTCGATATATTTGCGTGATGATATTTGTGATGAAAAGTGCTGAAATTTACTGTCAGTTTCAAAATTGCTACTAAAGAAATAGCGTGGTCTAATTTTAGATAACATTGTGCAATTCTTCAATAATTTTTAACAAATACGTTAGATTTCAGCCGTTTGGGAAAAACTATATGTAGACACAAATACACAGTAATACGTGCGTGGGTAGCAGTAAAAGAGATAAGAAATATCATTTATATGCTACTAATAGAATTCTTCTTATTTTAAGATTTCATACATGCATGGAATTTCATGAAACATGCTGATCTTGGTCCCCGGCTTGGTCTTGGTCCATGACTATGTGGTCTGTAGCTTGGTCTTGGTCCTCGGCTTGGTCTTGGTCCCCAGCTTGGTCTTGGTCCTCGGCTTGGTCTTGGTCCATGACTATGCGGTCTATAGCTTGGTCTAGGTCCCCGACTTGGTCTTGGTCCATGACTGTGTGGTCCATGACTGTGTGGTCCATGACTATGTGGTCCATGACTATGTGGTCCATGACTGTGTGGTCCATGACTGTGTGGTCCATGACTGTGTGGTCCATGACTGTGTGGCGGTCTCAAATCATGTAGACATTTTCCTAATTCAATTCGACACTAAATGATAGAAAATTTTTATTAGAGTAGATACAAGCAGTATTTTGGAAACGAAACTAGTGCTTCTGCAAATATGTATTGTGTTTAAGTTATATCACACTGTATCCGGATGTGATTTTTTAAATCCAGTTCCAAAAATCAGGATTTCTGGGTAACTTTTGGCGCCAAAACTTAGCTTCTTTTGTTTTGGTTGACACTTTGCTTCTGACTTGGGCTTAGGATGCTTATTTATAATCTGGGGGTGATTTTGAAGCCAATTTTAGACCCAAAACTTAACTTCTTTTTTTTTGCTGAACATTTACATCTGAGTAACTTTTGACACTACATTCTAAAAATGATTTTAGTCCAATTCTAGATATGAATGTTTACTTCCCATCTCAAAAAGCTTAACAAAGCTTAACATGTAATGTTATTTGGAAAATATCACGCATTGAAGAAGTTGACAATGAAAGAACACACTCTCCTCCAATGTTCAGTTTACATAGTTACTCTTGCAATAGGTCAACTTGATCAGGGAAAGAAGTGGTGCCCTCACCTGCCTTAGTGGTATAGAATCTAACGATAGAGCATGGAGCCTTCGAGTTTCCTCTGACTGCCGTCGACCAACTTACTTTTACCCTAACTCAATCCGAAAGCTTTTTCTCTCTTGACGTCTAAATTGGTGAGAAACTTAGCTCTGGGATCGAGGTTGACTTTTACGATAATTTCCAGGGAACTCCAAAACTAAGAAGAAGAATTTATGTTTCAGGATCAAAATACAATTTTAAAAACTAACCCCGGATTAAAAATCACCATTCTCACAAACCCATAAACTCGGTCAAAGAGATAAGAAGCACTGAGAACAAGATTGCCATTCTCAGTCAATTTTCGGTCAAATCAGTATAAGTTAAGTTTTTGGGTCCATAATTGGCCCAAAAACAATTTTTGAAATTGGATGTAATAAAATCACTCTTGGTTTCAAAATCAGCATTTTGATGCTAGGTCAGATGCAAAGTTTCAGACAAAACAAAAAAAGTCATCTTGGATCTTGGATCCAGATTTAGTCCAACAATCTTTAAAAATCTATACGAGATTGAAAATCATATTTGAATCAATCTTTCTCGAGCATTTTTAATAATTTGGATAATTGATCGCATTACCTCATTTTCTTCATAATTATCGAATCTGAGAAAAAAACTTCCGAAAGAAATTTGGATCGTTTTTGAGATAACTGGGAAATTTTACTTTAATTAAAATTTCCGAGTTAAATAACTCAGGAATTTTAATTATTGAATTATGTCTAAATTACCAAGTTACGAAAAGTTAGTTAACTCGGGTTATGACGTCATATTCGTAACTCTGGCTCCGTAACTCTGGATTTTCGAACTTTACCAAATATCACACACAAGTAAAAAGAGAAGAAGAAAATAAAAAATTAGAATTCACGTGGTATACTGTACTCTCACAATGTTGAAAGAGGCTTTTAATTCTACTTTATTAAAATTTCACAAGTCTGCTTTGAAAATAGTTTTGTTTTTGGGTGTCAAAAAATTCTTACAAAAATTCTTACAATCAATATCTTGTTATTATGATTCCATTTTGCGCTACATTTTGACGAAATAACACATCGAACACATGACACGGTTTTTTGTTTTAAGGAATTCTATTGTTCTCAAGACAATGGGTGGGTGATTGTGTAATATATTTTTGAACATTTTTGAATTAAGTTTGATGAGGACAATTTTTATAAAAAAATTCAAAATAGTTTAGAAGTTACTGCTTCCTTCCCAGATGGAATATTTTACCTAAAGAACCCTAGATATAATAGGGTTAAGGGACTACCTAAATTTGATCCGAAGAAACTTCGCACCATGATTTGCAACTAACTGGTACCAACGCCTCGTTTTCATTATTTTGGGAAAAGGTCTATTGACCAATCAATTGCTCTACTAGTTGGTTGACCTAAACTGTGACTAGTCGGATTCTAATAGTTGATCTAAACCGTGATCAGTTGATTGAATATTTTACAGTATGCTTGATAATTCGAATGGTATCACCTACATGTTTCGTGCGGATAAAAGTATATAGCTACTTACTTGACGATGATGATGATGTGGATCTTGAAGTTCATCTTCTTCTTCAAAGGCACCCACAAGTGCAATACTGACAACAACAAGAACAAAAATAACCTTCATTATGACTACAGATTTAATGAATGAATTATTATACTTAATTTGTCCTTCTTTATATCTTATTATTGTTTAACCAGCCTTAAATAAATAAATAAGTTTATACGTGCTTTCTTTAGCTAAGAACGATATTTATTTTGTTTCTTCTAGGGAGTCGGCGTTTTTTTATTGTTTACTGTTCATGCTCATGTATATACCTTTTTTACAAGTATTTCTTGACACTCTAGCATCTGTACAAAGAAATAATTAGTCGTGTAACAAATGATGGACGTCCAGTTGACCTCCAAGCTTGAAATACACGCTTTTTTATATAAGAAACCGGTTTATAAGAAACCTAGTACCAGAATCTTCAAAAATTAAGAAACTTTTACTACTACAAATTATTCCTGCTTTTTGGGATAAGAAACGTTTTGGATTGGCATGTTGGTGTTGTTTCATGGTACAACAAGAAGCTAGACAAATATCGAGTTCTATTTGACGATAAATCTGAGAATTACCTGGTACCAGTTTGAAATACAGAGACCAGATGTATCGAGGAGTCACAATGTAAGTGAAGTGTGATTCAAATATATCATAGAGATTTTTAAATTCTCCATAAGGTGTAGAACTTAGTTTTTTAGGTTCGAAGTCAGGAACGTTCGAAACATTATATGTGGTTTAAATTTAGGGTAATTTGCGATAAATGCAGATGTTAATCTATGTAGCCACCAGCATTTCTATTTACATGGTGGATCATTTTATGCTGTATGAATTCACGCAACGAATTTGCGTAGTGGATATCCGCCTTTAAACCAGCTGGCATCTTATGAACAAACTTTCGATATAAGAGAAAAAGTACTAATTTAATGACAAAAGCTTAACAAATGCAAACATTTCAGCATAGCTTTCATTTGCGAAGGAAAAACGTATCAATAAAAAATGAATCCAACCCCTCCGCACCCTTTTAACCAAAAAAAGCCTAAAAATAAACTCGACGTTGAAAAAGTAGCCCGTCAAACCTAGTGGAAGTTAAACCTATCATAAAAAAATTATTGGAATATGTTATACATCATAACACTGTGCTATAGTGTTCCTATATTGTCATGAATTCAGTTGTATTTAAGGTATGTATAACCCTTTGAGTGTGATAAACTGTGTTATACATTTTCACTTATTGCGCCAAAACCAATTTATTTTTCCAAATATTTTGTTTTGTATGAAAAGAGGAGATCTTAATCTACAACTTTGATGTGTGTTTTTTAGTTTTTTATAGTAATCGTATTCCAGGAAAAAATACATAAAAAAGCGCTAATTTTTTTAAAACCATTTTTCTTTTTTCCAATTTTTTCTTCGCATTTATCACAAATGACACGTGCTCTAACAAAGTGTGTGCGGAAAACTTTTGTTTTTTTCTAGTTTTTAGTTTATTTGATATTTTCTG
>JAULBZ010006244.1:0-12563 GCA_032360805.1 Neoturris breviconis
TCGAGGGGGGCGCTTATTCAATCAACAAAACTTAAGGTACTTAAAAATTTTCGGGAAAATAGAAAAAACACCACAATAATATGCTGGTATTATACTGTCTCTTCTTTTCTTAACCAATATCTACATCTTCATCCTGAATCCTCATCTAACAGCAAAAAACTATATATGGATTTTCGTTTTCACTAAAAGATGTTTTAAAAAAGGTCGAATTCGAATAAGCGCCCGGGGGGGGGCGCTTATTCGAGGGGGAGCTTATTAAAAAATTTGTGAAAAGGGGGAGGGCGCTTAATCAAAGGGGGCGTTTAATCGAGGCATTACGGTATATCTGTAGGTTTTCTGTGACAGTTACCATTAACTATCAATTTATGTAATACTCTTCATTATAGATGATTTTTTCTCCAAATCATTTATTTTAACTTGCTGCTAAAATATCGGCATTTTGAAACGAATTTTGGAGATGGCTCCTCATAGGAACAATTGGCTTTATGAAAAAAGTCATATGTTCACGGCAATCTTCGAACAAGACATTACTTTCGACCGACAATACACACCACAAGCAACATACAAGTCTGGAAAATTACCATTAAGAGTCCCTAGATTTTTTATCGAGTAGACTTAAGATTTTGGGCTTAGGATCTTTGGTCCTTTCGGAAACTCGGGAAATTCTGTTGTTTCTAGCAGCCTAGTTCCCAGGCCCTTGAATTAAATTCGAATTTTAAGGCAGTTTGTCTTGTTAATCAAAATTTAAGGCTTTTCATCCGAGTTAAAATTCCGAATTTTTGCACGAATTTTACATTGTCTAAAGTGTTGTGGGTTGTGGGTTTGGATTATCGTATCTCGTAATATCCAGTCTGTGTAAGTCACTGTGAAAGAGGTAATTTTGAACATTGCTTTTGGCTTTTTAGCCTAAAGCAATCCTCAGAAATCACTCCTCCACAGCGACGGAGATATACGGGTGGATTCCACTCCTACCTCCGCCATTTCTGATGAAAACATGCTATAAACCTAAGACACAATGGTAACCCATTACAAAAAGAACATTTTGGTCATAATAACGGCAGACAACGTTTATTTGAGGTCTTTCCTGTTCACTGACTATTCACATGGTCACCTGACCCACCAGCAACTGAGCCCACACTCACCCTAACCAAGGTATAGACCTGCTCAAATACCGCGTACAAGGCGACTCCATTTTGACGTCTTCGCTATATACTTTGTACAAGTTCTGTTAGATCAGGCTACTTAACCAAATATTCTTATAAATTAGATATTTTTGTTCTGCAGGATTCTCATAAATCTTCAAATTAACATTGATATTGTGGGAATCCTGTGAAGTGCAAAGTCCTATGGCTTACCTTCACGTGGTGCACTTCGTTAAGTGAATTACTGTCGCAATGCATTGTCACTATAGAAAAGGTTACTTTCAGGAATGTTCTAAAACCAACTATTTTTGAGTATATACCCAGCAGGCAAAAACCTGTTCAAAGTCAGCAAAAATAACGTTAGAACAACGTTCTTTGAACATTGTTCTAACGTTATTTTGCTGACTTTGAACAGGTTTTTAGCGGCTGGGTATATATATACTATTTAATCTTAGACAAAAGGGCATATACAGTAATTCATGAACTAAAAGCCAAGGCTTCTCTAACTCAAACTGCCAGTAACCACTGTAGAGGAGAGATTTTCAGCACAACTGTTGTATTCATAGTATATTATATTTGTTACACTTTTAATACAAATTTTTAGGTTGATGAAATACTAACAATGCTTAACACTGTTTCAACCAGGCTTTTCATTAGAAACGTTATTTCCGGGGTGCCAGCCTAGTACCCAGGCTTTTAGATTAAATTCAAATTTTGACGCAGTTTGTCTTGTTAATCAAAATTTAAAGCTTTTCATCCGAGTTAAAATTCCGAATTTTTGTACGAATTTTACATTGTCTCAAGTATTTATATTGTGGGTTGTGGGTTTGGATTATCGTATCTCGTAATATCCTGTCTGTGTATGTCACTGTGAAGGAGGAATTTTTGTGCATTGATTTTGGCTTTCTAGCCTGAAGCAATGCTCAGAAATCACTCTTCCACAGTGACAGATATATACGGGTGGATTCCACTCCTATCTTCGTCATTTCTGATGAAAACATGAACTCAAAACACAATGGTAATCCATTACTCGTTACCAGGACCCTATTCCTCTTGTCAGTTTTGCTCATGGTTTGGTATCGTGACAAGTACACAATCACCCATCAACCAGGTCAATACTCACTTTGTCCAGTAGGAAGACTCGTTTCCCAAGAGGCCGCGCTTCCACATGTAGGTCCGATGTTCTATTTATCACTGAAACACTAACTGCACGAACAGTAATTCAATTCAACATTTATCTCTCAACCAATCAGACCCAATTACTAATGAACACACCACCAATCGCCGCCTTCTATTTACTCACGTGACTCCACTACATATAGACAAACACACGTGGTAAACGATCTCTCTCGCGACTACCTTATTCGTACTAATTAGCGCGCGTATTTATTTTCGCCCAACGAGCAAAAAAACTTTTTGGCGCGTATTAATTTCCGCGCATATCGTTTTGCGCGTAATATCAGCACTAAATTTAAATTAGCACGCGTAAAAATCCGCCTACGAATAAGATAATTTAAACTCGCGTTATTATTTAAAGAAGAGAAACTATGGCTACCAACATTCTATCCATTCATACTACCCACCCAGCCACGTTGATCAACCGTTCATCCCAGAACAAAGTGATTATATTTATATTTATGAATTATAGCGCACCCTGATCATGGCCAAGGAACTTTGCGTAGAAAACGGTAAGAGTTCTGTGTCTGAGGTCTGATGATGTCACAGAACTCATGTCAACAACCACTATTTATCGCACCATGATGGCAACCTCGTTCCCATGACTTTTTCTCTCTTGACGTTTAGCGTTAAACATTTTTTTCTTTTTCAAAACCAAAATAGGTTGTTTTGAGTAATTACTATATTATGTATATTATTTATACAGTCTAGTACTTTCTCAAACCATATAGAATCTGTATTTGGATATAAAATCTACCTACTAAAGAATTGGTTTTGGAGAATAATTTTTAGGTGGTCCCTTGTTTTGTAGAAAATCTTTAATAGACCTATTCACAATACATGAAAACGAGGCGTTGGCTGCTCGAAGTAGATTTTGATGATTAAAACCAACCTCGTCCCCAGTCGACAAAACGTTTACAGTGAATATTTTATATTATCACGAACACTGGATGGAGAACACAAAAATATTTCGGAATTCATTATGCGTAAATACTCATTTATGAGAAAACACTAGTAAGTTATGCTACACCAAACTATTGCACGATATTACGTCGAACATCCTAGCAACAACCACGACGGTATTTAAAAGCACTAATTTTGACGTTGTTTAAACATCGGGTATATTATACTACTTCATGAGTTAAAATAACAATCAGCAATCACTGTGGAGGAGATTTTTCAGAATATTTTTTAACCAAATTGGCTGAAAATATTCTGAAAAATCTCTCCTCCACGGTGATAATTGGTTATTTACAACAAAACAATCTTGTATATGCAACAGTAGTAATGCAAAAATAAAAAATTGTGCGTGAAACCATTTGTAGAATATAAGCAAGCACTACAAATAAATAAGCACCATGGAGGAGAAATATTTGATAATTACTTCAAGCCTTGTAGTCTTTAGCTATGTTCTCACTACTTCACAGTGATTATGCACTCTTAATTGAAGGACGTAATGACATTAATTACACAGTCCGCTGTAAAGACATTATAACAACACGATGTTGGAACATCTTCTTTCAGCGTCTTTAGACACAGTTTGCCCACTGGATGTGACAAAAGAGTAAATTTCGAGTACAGCCTGTGACTCAAATCACTTTTCCACGGTGATTATTTGTTTGTATTTCAATCGACATTTACCCTATTCCCACTGGGGGAGTGGGGGCTCCTACACTTTTTTACATAACTTTTGAATGAATGGCTTATATGACTAGAAATTTTACCTATAATTTTTAATTTTACTTTACCTATAATTCTTTCCCTTAGTAAACAAATTTCTGACAGGCGGTAAAACAAATTTCCAAAAAAAAAAAATATGTTCTCTTATTTTTGCTTGAAAAACTTTCTGAAAAATTTTGGTGACCAAAGATTTATTTCACCTAACTTCTTTTTCCGTCACCTGTATTGAATTGATGACGTCATCATAATTAATGACGTCATCAAAAAAATAATTTTGCTAAAATGTTTATTATGTCTTGAACTAACATTCAGCATAGTTCCTTCAAAAGTCATGTAGGGGAGGATGGGTTATAACAGTTTGAAGAGCCCCTAAAAGGCCCAGTATTAATAGGATTAAATGTTGTTGTTTTTCTTTCGTTATTTCAGCTTTTTTTTAAACGATAATGTGATGAAAGAGACAAAACTTTACTTGAGATGATCAGACAGATCCAGCCATTTTAACTTTTCCTTAAATTTTGCTTTTTCACAAAAATTAAACACAACAAAACACAACAAAAAAAGAAGGAATACAGCATCCTCGAAGGAGGGCGGTTAAAGTTTGAAAATAACTGGCTCCAATTAAATTTATACTTTAAGATTTCAAGGTCATCACATTATCCCCAAATTTATAAGAGTAAATAATCACCGTGGAGAAGAGATTTTTGAGCATTGCTTTAGGCTATAAAGCCCAAAATTGTGCTCAAAAATCCCTCCTCTACAGTGATTATTTGCTCTTATTTCGATCATTGAATGAAAATTATATAAAATTTGGCGCGCAAGCGAATCCACCAGTAGTAGAAACAAGGGCAAATAATTACTGTGGAGGAGAGTGATTTTTGAGCATAGCTTCAGGCTAAAAAGCCTCACGCAATGCTCAAAAATCGCTCCACCGCAATAATTACATACTCTTATTTCAAACACTGTCATTGGGCACATCAAGGTCAAACAAGGTTGCATGTCAGGGTAAGTTTGACCATGTGAGCTCCTGGTGGATCATTTATTAGAATTATAAAATGTAAGGATTAACGAGACAATACCGTAATGCCTCGATTAAGCGCCCAGGCGCTTATTTAATTTTTGAGCCTCAAGGAAGGGGGGCTTATTCGAGGGGGGCGCTTATTCAATCATCAGAACTTAAGGTATTTAGAAAAACACCACAACGATATGCTCGTATTATACTGTTTCTTCTTTTCTTAACCAATATCTACATCTTCATCATTTGAATTCTCATCTAACAGCAAAAATCTATATATGGATTTTCGTTTTCACTAAAAAATGTTGGTTGAATTCAAATAAGCGCCCGGGCGCTATTTAATTTTAAATTTCTATAGGGGGGACGCTCATTCTAGTAAGGGGGGAGGGCGCTTAATCGAGGCATTACGGTACTCATATAGACCGATTGATTGATGCTTTGAATTGCTTCCGCCCTCTCCAAATGGGATAAAGGAATGAATCAAGTTAATTTCGGTTGACAAAACGGTTAGAAAATAACACCCAGTCCCTTTAACTAAAATTACGCGACGAAGTGTCAAAATGTCAAAATAACGTGTTTTCGACGTTGATTAGACATCCAGTGCCGGCATGGAAGAGCCAACTCTGCAGCATGCGACGTCTTATCAACGTCGAAAATACGTCTTCTTTGACGTCGCGACGCCAAAAAGACGTCTTTTGCGACGTTGCTAAGACATCGGGTGCCCATTGGGAACATTAGACTTGTTTCAATGAGAAGTATCATTTTATATGACCATATATTTAATTTAGATAATGTTCTTATCGAAGTGCTGTTGTTGTTGTTCCGTTGATTCACGCTCCGAGCAAGAAGACGACATGATGTACAACAATTATTTTAAACAAGGACAATCTACGTCGACAACAAAAAGTGTCGTGAGTGTCATTTCTAATTACACCACAAGCACAATAGACCCATATGATATTGATTTAAATGAAAGCCAAACAACACTCTATTCGAACGGTGCAACTGTAAGTTTTATTTTTGAGACGGTCTCTAAGATAAAACAGAGTTTATTTTATATCCTTTTCAAATTTTTCATGGAAGAAAAGTCACAAAATTTTGGACTAGTTGCGAAATCTTTCCACGGCGAGTAGTTCCCGCAGATGAAACTACTCCCCAACGAATTTTCGATAACACATACATAAGACCTTATTCGGTAGCCTTTTTCTTCTATGTTTCTTCGTTACAAAGCGTGAAAGCCTACCGAATCTTTGTGTTCGGACTCTGTATTGCCATCTTGGTAAAAATAAGGAGATATATGTTACCGCATTTGCTACGCTTTTCTATTCAGAGAAAAAAGAAAAGTTACTGTAACAGTGTATTTTGCTGTGGTTGCAGAAAAAGTAAAACCTGTTGCAATTGGTGTTGTTATGGTACCCCAGAAATTCAAAAAGGTGGATGGAATCCAAATGACGAAGCATTTATAGTCAGAGGAAATACTGATAAAGATAAAAATGTATGTTAAGGTAGATTTACACTAGGCGAAATGGTTTGCGCGAAAAATAAAAGAAGACACTGGAAAAAATTGATATCACTGCGCGTGATCAATTGTTACCAATGGAATGCTTCTTTTGGCTTTTCCGCGAGCTTTTTTGTCTATTGTAAATTCACCGTTATTATTTCTCTACCCATGCTTAAGACCGTTTTCCACTTCAGAAAGTTTTCCGCAAAACCGAAACGGAAAATCCGCATGCATGGAAAGAAATTACTGACATTTCATTTATAAATTGACACTACACGATGTGTGATGTCAATTTCTGCCAATTGGAATGTCTATAATTTCTTTCTATGTGTGCGCGTTATCCGTTCCGTTTCCGCGGAAAATTTTCCGAAGTGGAAAAAAAGGCGTTTATAATTCCCGTTATATCGAACGCTCATAGGACCTAGTAATTGAAATACTATATATCCCTAAACCTATTAAACGTATTATAATCCCGCCGACAACCCATTGTTTTCTATGTTACTACACGACTTTTTCAAGCTGCAAAATCACTTACTTACATTTCAAGATATTGGATTTGCCTGATAAAAAAAAATAATTAAAAATCAAGACAATTTGGTTGGTTAATAGAGTTTATTAATATATATTACTACTAGGACTTGATCATGTTCGTAAAGATAAATATATTTGTTTATTACTTACTAAATAATATTTCTTACTTTACCAAATTAATTATAAGCTTCTAGTATAATTAAGTCGCGCCTTCGTATAAAGTGATTTCTTAAAATAGACGTTGTCACGGTCACGGCGGCGGCGGCGGTCAGACAACTTTTGTGATTTCCTGCAGGAATTATATATCTCGCAGGCTGTTCAAATATTTAATTTGCGGTTTGCACTTGGGCTCTTAGATTATTTATGAACTCGGCAAATTGCGCCCACAAATCTCTCGGTTGAACTATTGTTGAACTTATCTAGGATACAAAATCACCCTTGTGAAAACTTTATGTGTTAAAATAATAGTGAGATTTAGAAAACATATTTCTAGATTACGACTAGGCCACGTGAAGTCTGGACCCCAATGTTTACGTATTCTCTCAACCTGATCTTCAAATGTGAGTTTAGCAAACTTTCTACGAAGTGCTACGAAGCAGCCATGTTTCCTCAGACAATTTTTAACGTAATCTTCAAAAGTCGATTTGGAGAATACGAAGAGTTTAGAGAATCACGCCAAGTAGATTCAGGATCCATCACAACGTAATCTTGGCCTAGCTGTTATCTTACATTGTATTTGGCAATTTAAAATTTAATTTAACATAGCCAAAGGCGTGTAAAGAGTAAGTTCCATTAATCCTTACGTGATTAATCGGCATAAATTTCATTCCTGAAATCAAACGCCCTATTACATGCCCTATTCCATAATACAACTCTAACTGAATTCTATACACTATTGTATAGTTGTGTAGTTTGGTTTATACTACGCATTCATTACGCTTGTCGCCACCTCTTTTTAATAAACCTTCCTAATGATTGCAGTAATCGATTGAAACGAACTTGATTTGGGATGCGTGTTGCAGCAATGAAATATGATGTGTTACTTTTAGTTTAGACTGGTCCCTGAAATTCGAAAAAAAAGTTTTTCTGCTCAAACCGAGGTACGTTATTTATTCCAATCTAAATGTTCTATCTCCAGATCGGCAAAAACCTGTTCAAAGTCAGCCAAATAAAGTTAGAAAAACGTTCACAGAACGTTGTCCTAACGTTATTTTGCCGACTTTGAACAGGTTTTTTCCCAGCTGGGCTTTCTTTGGGAGGATCAGAAAAATTTGAAGGATAAGCTTAATTGATTCTTTATACTCATGTAATCAATTTGCTTCGCGTTTGGAATGAAAAAACAACAATAAACAACTAACTAGCAATTGCACTGTAAACGAAGCGGATACAACGCGTCCAGCCAGCTTAATTAAAATTAAGTTTGACCATTGGTGATTCCCTCATAGTATAGATCTTTCCACAAATGATGAAAGCAGGGCGTTTTTGTTCGAAGTATAAACTTGTTGCAATGCAATAACTTTCTTTTTGTGCATTACATGTTATTGCATTGCAACGAGTTTATACTTTGAACAACAAACTCTTCATTTTCATTATTACTTGAAAAGATCTATTGTGTCATAAGGGACGGTCTGAAGAATAAAATATACTGAGGAGGGTATTACTCAATGATCTTGTCATTGCAGACGCATTTTTGTTGTATTTTGTCAATTTTAGTTGATTTATAACAAAAGTGTTGGTTTTGGAGCGAAATTTTGAGATGTTCCTTAAGTTCTCTTTGTTTTCTCCTCTGTGGTTATATCAATATAATTGATTAAAAGTTATATAGCAGCATCCATTTCGTACATCCTAGTAAACAAAAACTTGTTCAAAGTCCGCAGACGCTAGCATATTTACTGTGAACATTAAACAAGTTTTTCCCTACAGAGATAAAAGCATCGATAACCGTATTAGCGGTGACATAAAATATTTTACTTCATAGAACAATTACTTCGGGACTAAGCCTATCATAATGGTAGACGGACATACTGATATAGGTGATGGGCTAAAAAAAAAAAGAGATTGGTCATTTGTTCGTTCTACATTACAAAGAAATGGTAAGTTTATATTCGTTGTTGTTGTTTTTGCTGTTGTTGTTACTTGTTGTTGTTGTTACTTGTTGTTGTTGTTGTTACTTGTTGTTGTTGTTGTTACTTGTTGTTGTTGTTGTTACTTGTTGTTGTTACTTGTTGTTGTTGTTGTTGTTACTTAATGTTGTTGTTGTTGTTACTTGTTGTTGTTGTTGTTGTTACTTGTTGTTGTTACTTGTTGTTGTTACTTGTTGTTGTTGTTGTTGTTACTTGTTGTTGTTGTTGTTGTTGTTGTTGTTGTTGTTGTTGTTGTTGCTAATGTCACTAATGTTGTTGTTGCTATTGTTTTTACCTTCTTGTTCTTTATTTCACATCTAGGTTACTTGAAAAATATAGACAATTTAGCAATCGAGGATGCTCAATTGCTGCAAGGTGGACCAAGACATAAACGATCAACAAGGGGTTCGTTGAGAATATTTAATAAAAAACCCGATTGGTCACATGTTATTTCTCACTTACAAAGAGAAGGTACGTTACCCATTGGGTATATTGTTCTGGTTTGTAATAAACAATTAACTGTAGCTGTCAGATATAAAACAAACAATACAGTTTAGGCAACTCTATAAATGAGCAACCATAGCCCTAAAGACCATTTTCTACTTCAGAAGATTTTTCACCAAACGAAAACGGAACGGAAAGAGAGCACGCTTAGAAAGAAATTATAGACATTTCATTGGTAGAAATTGACATCACACATTGCGTGATGTTAATTTCTATCAATGAAATGTCTATAATTTCTTTCTGCGCGTGCGCATTTTCCGTTCCGCAGAAAATGTTCTGAAGTAGAAAACGTACTTTATACGCCATTTCGCTGGACCTTATCTTCCATTCTTTCACTATGTCATAATCTCTCAAAATGTACGGTTATACGACACCCTGTACGGACGCATATATGACTAGCATTTACCGAGTACCTGCATGTCGTGCAATTAATGTTGAAATGAAGTCGTTATAATCTTTAGAAGAGTGTGACGCTTTTCGACGTTAAATCAAACGTTTTTACAGGGTTTAACTCGCATGAACGAATATAAAAATTCCGTTCGAAAATCAAAAGAAGACAATGTAGATCGATAGAAATTGACAGCACACATCGTGCAATGTCAATTTCAACAAATGAAATGTCTTCTTTTGGCTTTTGTACAAAATCTCTTACCTAATGGAAATCTATCAAAACTCTGTCCACACGGTCTCAGATCAAGGTAGAAAGAGGCATCGCGGAGTTCTACATAATCGCATTCAACTAAATAATGTATAACTCCCATGAATATGAACCCAGTGGTCATATTAGGTTCTAAGCATACTTAGTGGGTTTATACACAAGGCTGCGGGGTGGTAAAGAAAGGGGGTGGGGGTGAGGGGAGTGTATGACAAGAGTTTGTGTGTAATATAGCTACTTATGTACTTATTATTTATATTGTATGAAGATGTGAATGTAACACTCTTGAAATGTTTAGCCAAATATCAGCCAGTAACCAGCCGGCAAAAACCTGTTTATTCAGTGAACGTTGTTCTAACATTAGGTTGCGGACTTTGAACAGGTTATTGCCGGCTGGGTAGAACACGAGAGGATTTTATTTAAAATTATCGGAGCTGGTAGGGATAGTAGGTTTATTGTTTATCGTAACACGTGGATTTAATTTTTATTTCAGGTTACATGAGAAAATCATCTAACGTTAGCAATAACAACTCACCAACGACAAAACGTCTTTCAATTTCAACTCAATCACTATTTGTGAGTCCAAATCTAAGAAGAAAATCTACTGACTTAGAACAATCAATTCCAGTGACGCCAAATCCACCAAGAAAGTCTCTTGTCTCAGAGCAATCGACTCCTCTGAATTCAAAACGAAAATCGATTAATACGATTCAAGTTAGTCAAGGAAACAAAATTAGATCTGCAAATCGAAAAGGGACAGTGAACAGATCGAATTCTCGTAAGTATCTCTACAACAAACGTCAAAGTAACTGTCATTTATCACCTTTCATAGAATAGTGCTGAGCAAAACTCTACTCAAAAACACTCCTACACAGGTGATATTCGAGAGATATTTTAAGACTTGTTACCCAGTCAGCAAAAACTCGTTCAAACCTCGCAGTAAACAAAGTCTTTGACGTTGTTCTAGCGTCTTTACTGCTGACTTTGAACAAGTTCACTGGGTATACTCACATTTCTAAAGGTTGATTTCCATTAGGCGAAAAATTCCGCGCGAAAGCAAAAATAAGACATTCTATTGGTAGAAATTGAAATCAGATGATGTGTGATGTCAAATTCTACCAAGGGAATGTTTTCTTTTGGTATTTGCTGGAAATTGTCCGCCCAATGGAAATGAAACTTACATTTGAACGGACAAGTAAATGCTTGTATTTCCACTTTTCTTATTCTACGATATAATTTTTTATCCCATTAGCTGTGTAGTCTTAAGATAAATCGTTTTTTTAAAATTGAGACTTATCCAATATGTCAGTATGTTCCGATTTAAATGACTCTGACTCCGAAAAATCCAGGCTGGGGCTCTGAATAGCCGGGCGAGAGGCACAAAGTAACTCCTCCATAACTTTTGATGGAACCACGTAGTAGTGTTGAAACTTTCCAGAAAGTTACGTCAACACATAATTAACAAGTTAGAATAATTTTTTTTGATGACGTCATTACCCAGGGAAAACATGTGCTACCAAAATATCTTTTTATGTGAAAAATGTTTTGTTCCAAAACAATATATACCAAAATGATTTTCAAGCAAAAATAATAAGAAAAACTTGAAAATTTGTCACCTGTCAAAAATATGGTTGCTTGGGGAAATTTATCCCTAGTTACGAAAAATTTATTTTTCAAAATATTTCTAAATAAATTGTAGGAAAAGTCTTTTAAAAAATATAAAAAAAGTTTAGGAGGGCGCATGCTCGAGGGCGGGGTAATTTTTGCCCACCCCGATCTGAATAGTGTTAAACTAAACTAAGAGATTCAAGATGTTAGCAACTCAATATATCTACCAATGAATTTCAGTGAATAAATGAATGAATGAATGAATGAACGAGTGTATTTATGAATGTTATAAGCGCAGTTAGTATTTCTACAAAGGAGACATTGTTCTAGCGTCTTTACTGCGAACTTTGAACAAGTTATTTTCCCATTGGGTAAGCCCTGTTTAACACGCGACACCAACTAATCAAAATGACAACTTTTTGACGTTTAATTTGACCTTATGTGCACAGGTTCAGCTACTCAATGAACAGAAACCTGTTGATTCTAGCGCTTTTACAGCCAACTTTGAATACGTTTTTAAGTAAATGTTTACAAAATCAATCAATAAATTCCGTCATTATATTGTGACGTTATTATTATTTTGTTTCAAATTGTAGTCAAGGTTACACGCCGCCCAAGCAACAAGGTTTCG
>JAULBZ010006245.1:0-12561 GCA_032360805.1 Neoturris breviconis
TTTTCAGCCAACTTGGCTGAAAATATTCTGAAAAATCTCTCCTCCACAGTGATGACCGGCTGTTATTTCGAGCTCTGCTGACATAATCGAACAAAACCAATCAATTCCAAGACCGTCGATTAAACACTCTTCTCCGAATATATTAATTTGTGGAGAAAATTAGATCAGGGACTGTCTTAAAAGTAAAATCTACAGAGGAGAGTACTGAGTCAACAATCTTGCAAATGGATTGGTTTTTTTGTACCGAAGAAACCAATCCATTGCAAGTTCGTTGACCTAACACTATTCTGTACAGATTCATTTTTGTTGAATTTGTCAATATTAGTTGATTTAACCCTAACATAAAAGCTGGTTTCTAACGTCAATGAGTTTGCGATGGATTGGTTTCTTCGGTACGAAATAACCAATCCAATGCAAGATCATCGACTCAGTACTCACCACTATAAAGTTTATATTTGAGATGATCCCTCTACCTGTTTCTCTCTTTGTAGAGATATCGTCTGTCGATATAGATAAATGAAATATCATTATATACTTAAGTGAGTAAAAACATGTTCAAAGTCCGCAGTAAGACGCTAGAACAACGTCGTTCGACGTTGCTCTAGAGTCTTTCATACCCGACTATAAAAAGGTTTTTGCTCACTGGGCGATGGGCAAAAACTTGTTCAAACTTCACAGTAAAGACGCTAGAACGTCATTCGACGTTGTTTTAGCGTCTCTACTGCTGACTTTGAACAAGTTTTCGCCCACTGGTACAATGAGTTACCTTAATTATCTTTCTGAAATATATATTTTTTAATTAATCAGAAAAGGATGAATAAAAAATAATTAGGTTGGGATAAGGAGGATCTGTTGGGGATGGTAGTTATTAATACAAAATAAAATCGCGAACGTACTTAAAAATATTCGTAATCATCGATATAATTAGCAAAAAGAACTTTGTTACCAGTTGCTTTATCTTAAGGTTCGTTTTAATTAGGCGGAATCTTTCGTGAAAATACGAAATAAGATATTTTATTGAGAGAAATTGATGTCACATATCATGACGTCAATTTCTGCCAATAGATTGTCTTCTTGGATTTTACACACGATATTTCCCGTCTAATTAAAACCAACTCAACTGTTATATTTAACTTCAAACAAAGCAAAAACTTACGCGTGGAAATAATACTGGATACGAGATTTCCAGTATGTGAATCCCACTTATTACCAAGTTCGTTCCCAGGATCTTTGCATCTCATGCGAGGAAAAATATGGGAACAAGATTAAATTCGGGCTGAGTAATCTAACACCTACCCTCAATGTTACTTTTACTGACAATTTTTTAAAAACAATATTGGAAGCCATCTTTCAGAGGATCCCTGCAAATTAGACACATTCGTGAAAAACTTTAGATTCTGAGAGATAATCCTCCTCGGTGGGCAAAATTTTGTTCAAAGTCCGCAGTAAAAACAATAGAACAGCGTCGTTCGACGTTGTTCTAGCATCTTTACTGCTGACTTTGAACAAGTTTTAGCCCACTGGGTCGTAAACCGGAGGACGTAGAATCCAATACATCTCCATCAATAAATATCTAGTGTATATAAAAAACATACCTTGTCATGAATGAACCATCAAGCAAACCCATGACCATCTGAATCATCGAGCAAAAATAAACTCTTGCGAAATTAAATTAGCTATGCTCATAAATCCCTCCTTCACAGTGATTCATGTACTCTTATTTCGACAATTGTCCCTTGTCCGAAAGGTACGACTTGAGAGGGCAGGGTAAAATAGAAATCTTACCGATAGCAAGCCTCAAAATAACGGCCGAACATCACCTGTGAATGAGTGTTTTTTTTTAGTAAAGTTCCTAGCTTTAAAGCTGAAAACTGTACTAAAAAATACTCCTTAACAGGTGATGTCTGACTGTCTTTTTGAGGCTTAACGACGTGGGCAAAAATCACAAATCTTAAGAGTATTTTTGAGTGAGTCACTATTTTGTAAATCGATGAGACTACGACACTCAAGCTCGTCCACAACCCCTTTTGACTTTTTGTTATATTTTTCTCGGAGAAAAAAATTAAAAAAGTCGCAAGGGGCTGGGGACGAGCTTGTATGAAACTAGAAATCTGCCGTCTGTAAGGGAGATAAAAGTCTATTTTTCGTGATCGAATTATTCCAAAACTTTGCGTGGGATAATTTAATTATTAATCGCATATTTACTCTGAAATTTAATCCGTAAAAATTATATAAATGAATTATACCAATGCGAGTCAAAAATTCATTATGAACATGGAAAATAGCCCCCTTGTAAGACAGTTCAGTTCAGAATCTTCATTATTTGTTATCTTCTCTAGCAGTAAATGCTCGTCATCCATCGCGGTAAATCAAGTCGTACCTAAAGTGGGTACCTTTTCTGCAGTGAAATAACATCTTAACTTCTACCAATACCCAGCCGGCAAAAACCTGTTCAAAGTCAGCCAAATAACGTTAGAACAACGTGCTGTGAACATTGTTTTAACGTTATTTTACTGACGTTGAACAGGTTTTTGCTGGCTGGGTACAGTTCCACGATCTATTAAATTGATTCTATTGTATTCACGTTCATCTTTCGGTACAACAAATTGACTAATGTTAGTTTTCAGCCGTGCGCATACAGGCGTGTATTCCCGTTCATCTTTCGGTATAACATATTGACTGGTTGTTATTCTTTTAGGCTGGATATTCTGTGTGAATACTATGAGAAAACATTCAATCAGCAGAAATTAACGTCATATATTATGTGAGGTTAACGTCATATATTATGTGACGTTAATTTCTGCCAATGGAATGTTTTCCTTCGGCCTGTGAGGTTCCATCTGATAAAAATCGCTTGAATAACTATTTTAAATTTCGCACCACCAATTTTAGTCATCGGGCGTTAGATAACGCTCATATAGATATTTCCAAGAGTCTAACTGTCAAATATAGACTGATCTTATCTCGCGTGCTCTCGAGAGTTCATGTCTCAATGTCAAGACGCGTTGTCAATCTCATCATCTTCTCCAGCTATTTCTTGTTCAACACCCAGGGCTTTCTCTTTTTGTTCTTTCATTTTTTTAATGATTTCCTTTGCTGGATTAAAAACACCAAATGTTTGCTCAGCACACACAAAACATCTTTTAGTTTTACGATAGTGTGCGAGTGCACATTTCTCACAGAAATAATGTTTACATTTTGTCACGACAGGATTGACGAAGTTTTCACGGCAAATAAAACAAGCAAACGGTAACTCGTCATCTTCGTCGCTATCGATAGCATACTGTGATACATCTTCTTCGCCATAAGTACCTAATCAATTGAAATTAAAGAAATCTATTAGGACCCATCTCAAAATTTGTGCAGAAGCGTGTTAGGTCAATGAGCTTGCAATGGATTGGTTCCTTCGGTACGAAGAAACCAATCCATTGCAAGATCATTGACTCAGTAATCTCCTCTGTAGATTTCATTTTTGAGACGGTCCCTTAGTCAATTACAGTGATCAAAATAAAGATTAAATAATCACTGCGTGGAGAGTGATTTTTGAACATAGGCATCTGGCTACTAAGCCTGAAGCTCTTCTCAATTATCCCTCCTCCATAGTGATTATTTACCCTTATTTCGATCACTATAGAATAATGTAACTAATAATTGCGTAAATAATCTTCAAAGCAGAAAACTATACTTAAAAACACTCATCCACAGATAATATACGACAATTTTACCTTCTTTATGTTCTCGTTCTAATTGCCAACCATGTTTATAATCGCCTCTATCATGTAAGAATTTGCAACTATCACCAAATCCACAGAATCCTGTCTCTTTATAATCTTTACATATGTCTGGTTGATAATCCCAACGTATTGTTGATCTGAGATGTGCAGGTGCTCTAATAGGTCCACGCCTGGAAAGCAAAAGCCAAGCCTGGATATAATTACACCAGACATCACCTGTGGAAGGGTGTTTTTTCTGGTATAGTTCTCAGCTTAAAACCTGAACTATACTAAAACACCCTCCTCCACAGTCGGTAATCATGCTTGAAAGTCAACAATCTTTGATAGTTTGGCTTTTTTGAAATTATCTTTCAGCAGGGCTCGAAATAACAGCCGGTCATCACTGTGAAGGAGAGATTTTTCAGAATATTTTCAGCCAAGTTGGCTCCTCCACAGTGATCATTTACTGATATTTCGGACACTGAGTTTATTATCTCTACTCTACCTGACCATTCCACTGGATGCATTACCGGCTGCTGTGTCTCTCTTCTCTATGTATTGTGCATAGCCAGTTTGACCACGATAAATTTTATCATCTTCTTTACCTTTTAACTCGTTGTTTGTAGTTTGGGCTCGCTCGAATATTGATTGAGCATCTTTATTCGCTTCAGTTTCTAGGAATTAAAAAATAAAAGATAAATTAATCGCTCAAGAATTAATCTAAGGTAAAATATGTTATTGTGATGTTATCTTATGTGGGACCATTAAAGATAAGTATATTAAACATAATAATTACTTTAACACATGAATAATCAAAGGTGAAAGTAGCCCACCAAACCAAGTGAAAGTTAAACCTAAACACATAAATATGATTTGCATACGCACATTATATGTCAGTGTTTGAAACATGTCTTTATTAAGATGGTAAAGTTTCAATTCAAATAAACAATTGGAACACCTTTTTCAAGGTAAAATTATGTCTCAAGTAACTGTGGAGGAGAGTAGCAAAATTCCATAACCAGGATAAACACCCAAATTTCACATGGCATTAGGATTTCATGTCCTTATTAGATTGATAAAGTTTCAGGTCAAATAAACAATTGGAACACCATTATCAAGGTACAATTATGTCCAGTCACTGTGGAGGAGAGTAGTGAAATTTCATATCAAGGATAAACACCAACATTTTACATGGCATTAGGATTTCATGTCCTTATTGAGTTGATAAAGTTTCAAGTCAAATAAACAGTTGAAACACCAAGATGGAATTGCATTAAATCACTGGGGAGGAGAGCAGTGAAATTTCATATCATAGCCTGAAGCAATGCTCAAAAGTCACTCCTTTACAGTGGGTATAAATTCGATTGGATACACACAGTATATATACTAAGTGATAACATTTAATTAAAATATGTAATTGTGCTGGATATGAATTGGATACACACATTATACACCATAACATTATGATATATACACTAAATAATATAATTTCGTTTTATAAAATATATTATTGTGTTGTTATATTCTGTGGGACCATATACGGTGAGTATATTAAACATGATAATAACAGTTTAACATATGAACAAAAACATGGTATCTATTCGCAGTAATAAAATATTGTAAAGTAAAGGTGGTTGTCATCATCTGTTATTAAAATTAATACAAATAAAGAATAACAAAATAGAAGATTTGAAATTTGGTATATAAATATATTCATTAAAACAATTTATTATTTTATTAAAAAATCTTCCTCAGTTGAATTGCGTAGTCATTACATTTCTAATTTGAATTGTGAGTTATAAAAATTTATATTTGTTATAGTAATGAAATGTTTTATGGCCCTGATTAAGTGAATACACATTAATACACATTAATTTATATTTCAAAATTGAAGAAGGAAGCTTCCCAAAATCAAAATAGAGACTTTAATTCTTAAAATTATATTTATAAAAAATATCACTTATCATCTCAAAAAACTGAGGAAGAAGTCTCATAGAAAATTAAAATGTCAAAAACTCTCAAGTCTCCACTTCTCCCCTTATTATTTGGACCTCACAGAATTCTCCACTTTTGAAAAATTTCCTTTATCGCCGATACTCGGTCCAAAATTTACAAAATTGAAATAAAATTGACCAGCAGTTTCGTAATATTGCCTTGAATGCCATAATCAAATTTCAGGACAGTCCATTGGCCCGAAAACTCAATTTGGACCCTTTTTGTCCAAAACGCAAAACTAAGTGGACGAAATCGAAAGATTTTTGGCGAGCCCTTCTAGAATATCGTCATGAATGCTGGTACCAAATTTCAAAATGGTAGTTCTTCTGGAACATGGTCTATTAAGAAGAGCGGGACGCTGCCTCTGTCACCGCAAAGTAATAGCAATAACCCATCCAAACTTTGTTTGGTGGGCTAAAAAACAAAAGGTAAATTCCATGGAAACCTGCCTGGAATAAGCGACCCATTGCAAAAAAGGAGACTCAAATTCATTGGACACTGCTGGAGAAACAAATCTGAGCTCATTAGCAAAGTTTTGCTTTGGGAACCAACACAAGGTAGAAAGGGGAAGAGGTAGACTAATGTTAACATATGCAGATCAACTTTGAAATGACAATGGTCTGGAGCTGTCAGAGCTAACAAAGATCATGGAGGACAGAGACGAATGGAGAAAAATTGTCAATGATATTCGAGTGCGCTTGAAATAAGTCAAGTAAGTCAAGTCAATTCAAACACGGATTTGGTACCCTTGGTACTACTTACCTACTGTTTGCACTTATTTCTAGAATCATGCTAAAAAGGTAAAATTCCACTAACCATACAGTAGAGCATCAGTGTTCAGAGTAAAATCGAAAAATCATTGTGGAGGAGAGAACTTTTTGCATAGCTTCAAGCTACCGTATATACTCCTCCAATGGTGATTTATGTATCACCCAAGACTCTGGATAATAGTCAGACATCTCCAAAATTCGTTACCAAAAGCAGATATCTTAGCAGCTTTAAAAAAGTAAAATTCAATAATTTTGAGAAAAATTAATCTATGATAAAGAGTGTTAAGTCAATGAGCTTGGAAGAAACCAATCAATTGCAAGATCATTGATTCAGCACTCTTCCCCTGGTAACGACACCACCTTTTAGAGGAGAGTTTTTGAGTAGTTTTCAGCTTCCAAGATGAAAACTGTACTCAAGAAACACTCCTCAAAAATATGATCCCGACCGTTTTTCTTAGGCTTGGTCATCATACCGAACTCTAGGACTGCAGTAGCTCCCATATCATCAGGACCATCTCGCTTCCCTGATCGTGATGATTTATATTCAACATTGACACCAGTTTCAGTATCGTCATTATTATCATCAGACAAATTATATTCTACATCCTGTTTCGTCTTTTTCATACCTACAAAGAGACAATGTACAAATAAGAACAACACTCACCGTGGTGGTGGAATTTTTTGTTTCCTGAAAATAAACTCAAAAATCACTCCTCCACAGTGGTTATTTACTTTTATTTATTACTGCACGTTAACACTGTACTACAAGGATCTATAGTTTTTATCGCAAATTCATAATCAATACCTTGCAACTAAGCTTCTTCGCAATGAACTCAACATTTCCAAAAATCGTTTCAAAAAGCAGATATTTTAGCAGTTTTAAAATCAATAAATTTGAGAAAAATAATCTACAATTAAGTCAATGAGCTTGCATCCAGTGAACCAACTTGTTCAAAGTCAGCAGCAAAGAAGCTAGAACAACATTGTTCGACGTTTATTGTCATAACAGTGTGCAGTTTTGTCTTTGTTGAATTTAGACAAAGTTAGTTTAAACAGATATTACCAAAATATTAATTACCTTTGCAGGGGTTAAACTTACCTTTGCGGGGTTAAACTGTCAGTTATCACTGCAGAAAAGATATTTTTCAGAATATGTTCAGTCAATTTGGCTGCACAGTGATGACCGTCAGTTATTTTAACCACCGCCTTGGCACAAAACGTTGAGATTGTCTCTTAAAAGTACCGAAGGCGAAGAAAATTACGCCAATTTCGGTCCTTAATGCAAAATGAAATTCTCACAAAATATTCTCAACTGTTCAATTCTTGAAATTAAAATTCTTGCGAAAAGTTTCTCAAACAACAATTCGTCCTTTATTTTTACATTCTTCAAGTAGACCTAATATTATTAAATATCTAACTAGCCAAAGTGTCAACTTGGAATTCTCTATAATGCAGCAGTCAATATAAAAGAGGATAACCACAGTGGAGAACGGAGTTTTGAGCATAGCTTCCAGGTTTTGTAGGTCGAAGCTATACTCAAATATCACTCCTTCACAGTGATTATTTACTCTTCCTCGCAGGTAGTTTTTTACTAACACAACTTACCAGATTTTTGTATCATAGGGTTCTTCATGCTTTTCTTCTCTGTTTTCACAACAGCGCTTTTGTCTTCATTTTCACTCCCACTACTACTGCTACCTTTTCTCTTTCGCACATTTCTTCTTCCCTTACCAGTCTTTTTAATGAATGTACAAGTGGGCGCTTGGATCTCTTCTTTTTCAGACATTTTACTATACTTGTTGTATAAGAAATGATAATACAAGATACAAAACTCTCAAATTAATTGTCGGACATAGCCTGACGAGGAGTTTTTGAACATAGTTTTCTGTTATTTTGAGAATTGGATACCGTATTACTTTGAATAAACTCCAGGTGGTATTTATTAGAGATTTCAATTTTTAAGGGAGGCGTTTTATTTAAGAGGCATTTATTGAATATAATGAATCAAATGTACGGTATTGAAAGTAGCCCACAAAACCAAGTGAAAGTTAAACATAAGCACATAAATATGATTTGCATACACACAGTATTATAGCGTTTGAAATATGTCTTATTAAGATGATAGAGTTTCAGGTCAAATAGACAATTGGAACACAATTTTCAAAGTAAAACTATGTCAGGTCACTGTGGATGAGAATAGCGAAATTTCATATCCAGGATAAACACCCAAATTCTACATGGATTTAAGGTTTCATGTCCTTATTAAGTTGATAAAGTTTCTGGTCAAATAAACAATTGGAACACCATTATCAAGGTAATATATCAAATCACTGTGGAGAGTAGTGAAATTTCAAATCATAGCCTAAAGCAATGCTCAAAAGTCCCTCCTCCACAGTGGATATGAAGGGCATACACATATTATACATAATAGCATTATGTACATAAAAATAGAGAATGCAGTATAGTTATGGTTTTAAAGACTTGGTGTATGGTACAGGCTACATTCAGAGTACATGTATAATATAGTATATGCTTTAAAACTATACATCCTTTAACAATAGTAAATATACATTATACATTCTATACATAGGCTGGTATTTACTAACCCTATTAAAGTTCTATTTAATATATCCATTTTAAATATAGCTTGTTTTTACTAGCTGATGTTATGAAGCACTGGAGAATAAATGTAACAGAAGAATACGATTTTCTTAATTATTCATTGTTTTTTTATAAGATTCTTTTATTAAAAAATATTTCTTGAATTGTGCACTGCAGGGCTCGAAATAACAGCTGGTCATCACTGTGGAGGAGAGATTTTTTAGAATATTTTCAGCCAATATTCTGAAAAACCTCTCCTCCACAGTGATGACCGGTTGTTATTTCGAGCCCTGGCATTGTCATTATATTCCTAATTTGAATTTCGAGCAATTAATAATGTTTTCATAATCTTTTAATAAGATTCTTCCATTAAAAAAATCATTCTCTATTGAATTTTCATTATACCCAAAACTCGGGACCGAGTGGACGAAATCAGAAATTTTTGGTGAGTCCTTATCTTATGAGGCAGACACAAACACTACCCAGTGGGCAAAAAATTGTTCAAAGCCTACAGTAAAGATGCTAGAACAAGTTAAAAACGTTGTTGTCCACTGGATAGAGTTGTAAGCATGCGTAATATAATATTTTATCACTGGATCATGAAACAAGCAATATTTTCAGCATGAATCAGATGTAAAAAAATGTCAAAATGTTTTGATACTATTGTACCTGCTTTCGTGAATATTAACATCAACATTAAAAGAATATTGAATTAAGCATGCATATAACTCTAGCGTATACATCTGCGTCATGTGTCGAATTAATAGCAGACTTACACTAGGCAAATTGTGGAAATGCCAAAAGAAGTGTGTGATGTCAATTCTACCAACGGAATATCTTCTTTTGGCTGTGTGAAATTTCGACTAATGTAAATCCACCTTTATTTTGACGAATAGAAGTTCCCATCCAACAAATATACAAAACATTTGTAGTGTCAGTAAAATATCAGACCAACTTCCCAAATTGTCAGCCATGTTTATATTTGTCAGATTGTATCACACAGAAATATCAAATAAATGTTCAACGGCATCATCAAAATATGCTGTAGGCAAAAGTAGTTTCTAAGGCTTTCCCAGTAGGCAAATCCTTGTTCAAAGTACGCAGTAAAGATGCTAGAACAAGTTTTTAATGTCGTTCTAGTGTCTTTACCGCTGACTTTGAACAAGTTTTTGACACTATCGTGACATAATAATAAATTAGTGCCAAAACCGTTATGGCTGTAACACAGTGCATAATGGTGCAATGAAATGCATCAACGCAATGCAATACATCAATGCAACACATCAATACAATGCATCAATGCATCAGTCAATCAATGGGATGCATAATTACATCAACAATTGATTATTTCCATAAGAAAAGAATCAAAACTGAAGGCAACCATCTCCTTGAATTCTGTGATTCAGTGAAGCTATACTAAAAACATTCCTCTTCCACACAGAGATAATTTACACTTATTTCGACCACTGCTAAACACCCACACCAAGATTTCTCAAAGCAACATAAAAAATAATTAAAGAATAAAACACCCACTTATTACATATTCAATGAATTTCAAAAGGGTAGGTGTCAGAATGAAAACACATTGCACTTTACAGAACAACTTTACTTTGTCAACAAACCATAAAGTAGTTTCTTAGTTACACAAGATGCTCATGCATTGCAAAAGCAAGCCTGAATATAGCTGCCGGACATCACCTGTGAAGGAGTGTTTTTTGAGTATAATGTTCAGCTTAAAAGCTGAACATTATATTAAAAAAACACTCCTCCACAGGTGATGTCTGACAATAATATCCAGGCTTGAAAAGTAACATTAAGTAAGAGCTCAAACTAAGAAGATATAATCACTACGGCAGTGTTCAAAATAAGAGCAAACAATCACAGTGGAGGAGGGATTTTTGAGTATTGCTGCTTCAGGCTTGCTAGCCTAAAGCAATGATCAAAAAACACTCCTTCACAGTGGTCATTTGCTCTTATTTCAAAAACTGTGTGGAAGAATGATTTTTGAGTTTTTTTGTAGCCTCAAAAATCACTTCTCAACACTGATTATTTACTCATCAAGCCTGAATATAACTGCCAGACATCACATGCAGGAGTGTTTTTTGAGTATAGTGTTCAGCTTTTAAGCTGAACACTAAATTTAAAAATACTCCTCAACATGTGATATATTCAGAAGTTATATTCAGGCTTCCTCATAATTTGGAACAAAGTAATTGGCTCGATCAGTTCTTGAAATAAGACTAAACACTCACTATGGATGAGTGATTTTAAACATACCTTCAGTGGATAAAGCTATGACTAAAAATCCTCTCTTCCGCAATGATTGTTTACTCTTATTTCTAACCCTGAAAGGGATCTTCAATCCGTTTAAATATCGCCAGATACTTTTCTCCATCATTTCTTGTTACTCTCTTCCCTTCTTCAGAGGTATCTGTAAGTAATGGAACAACTATATCATTCTCATACTCTTCAGATTTAATCTCTACAAATAAGGGATGTTCTAAAAAATGTGATTTCATCCATTCATGCAGTTCAAGAACATCTGTAATTGTATAAACAATACCGCCAATCTCCATTAAATATGCATATTCTGATAATAATGTTGTACTAATGATTCGCCATTTATTCTTTGATTTCTTAAAGTGTGGATCTGGAAACAGAAAAAATAGCTTCTTTAATTGTCCCTTTTGGAAAAAGTTGGTCATGTATTTCATAGCATTTGTCCTGATAACTGCTACATTTCCATACTGTTCATCATTATATTGTGCACGTAGCGCAAGAATTCTCTGGTGAACATAGGCAGAAACTTTAACACGGATTTCCATTCCAAGGATAAGGGATTCAGGAAATAATGGAGATAAAGCCATTGATAATCCTCCATAACCACAACCAATATCAAGGATTTCAACTTTATGAAGATCATCAACTGATTTTCCGTCTTCGTGAAAATATTTCGAATAAAATGGATGCCAGTTCATTTTAGATGGTTCAATCGGATAAATAAAAGAATGATCTGCTAACGGATTTGAATGTGCTCGTTGACGAAAAAATTTCTTCTGTGGTGCAGAAACAACTTTTTGATCTGCTGCGGTGTTTACTGAAGTAGCCATATTTCTTTAATGTATCTATTTAAAAATAATGGAATATCTATATTTTATAACTAACTGAAGTCTCTTGAATTTTAATTGTTATCATGAAACATTTACTGATTTTAATTACCACTTATTAGAAACAACATAATTAAAATTCAACAAAACATTTGGATGCTGAATATTCAAGAAGTATATACCTATGAAATATTACTTCAAAGGGATTAATTTTTGCAGGGATTAAATTTCAAGGTTTTCACTGATTTTAGGACAATCTGTAAAACTAAGGGACCATCTCCAAAATTCGTTACCAGGTGAAGAGTGCTGAATCAATGATCTTGCAATTGATTAGTTTCTTCGTCCCGAAGAAACCAATCAATTGCAAGCTCATTG
>JAULBZ010006246.1:0-12561 GCA_032360805.1 Neoturris breviconis
AGTTTTTTAAAATAATTGTATATAAGTTTTTGAATTTCGTTGTATAACGTAGTATTGATAATGACCTATGTAAGGTCCGGATGTGTCGATAAAAACACTTGTTTTTATTTAAATTTTCAACATGACTTTGTCACATCTCTACACATAACACACATCCATAAAATCTAGTTTAACTTGGCAGAAAATTGACTTTACTCGGAAGAAAACTTAAAAAATAAAATATCATTACAAAAAACAAGTATGCTTTTGACGCGGCAAGAGAATGAATGGACTTTACTCAAAAGGAAATTTAAAAAATAAAATATCATTACAAAAAACGAGTATGCTTTTGACTCGGCAAGAAAATGATTGACTGTTGACGGCAAAAAAACAATATTTTAATGGTATGGCCTTAGTTAGTTGTAAAACATTTTATAACATAAAATAGAAAAGATACGAATTAGCAGAAAGTTTCTCCACATCTAAAATATAAAATATAAATAATATGCATCATTCGAAATAAGAGGAAATAATCCCTGTGGAGGAGTGATTTTTGAGCATTATATCAGGCTCTCTAGTCAGAAGCAATGTCCAATGAAAGGTATTGTATTGAACGTAGCTTGCCAAATCAAGCAAAAGTTATATCTATGTATATTGTTATATAGAAAATAGTATATAGCATATATAATATTATAGCCAGTGGAATATCTAGGGGCATATCTGTCTTTAGTATATAAAGCCCTATTTGGAAAAGGGAAATAATGAAACTTATTTGTGACCCTATTTAATGGTTTACTTGAACATTATAAGGAAATGATAGTCTTTTTTGATATCAGAATTGAAATGGAAATCGCATTTTACTCAATAATTTGGCCTTCCATAGTTGTAAACTGGTATCAAAAGCGTTGTAGATATGTCCCTGATAGCATATAGTATAGTATATAGTGTAGTATATAGTACAGTACATAGTATATAGCATACAGTATGTACAGTATACCTTACTCCTTTAAATTTCCACGCCCCTTTGATTTTAAGGCGCACAAAAATTAAAGGGGTTATTTTCGCACATTAAAGGAATAAAACGGGTGAAAAACGGGTAAAAAATAGAAGGAATAAAGTATATCATTTACTGTATATATCATATGACATACACATAATACACAGTATTATAGTTTTAGCATAATAGAATAGCATAATAAAATAGCATAATAGTATATAGCATATAAAAACATTGCTTGTTTAAAAACGATAATTATTTTTAAAAATAAATAAAATAATAATGCATTTTAAAACACACCATTTCTCTGCAATCATTAAAACTTAGACTGTTTTTTTTTTAGCTTACAATAAAAACATTTGTACGTTTTACACGGCTTTAGCACGTTTTAAAGAAGTGTGTGACACAACGGGTTAAAGCTATGTTTTAAAGTACATGGCGTGCCATAAATAAAAGATGTCGTATCAAGACGCGCTACACAACGAGCCAAAGTATATCAAGACACGCCAAAGTATGCTACACAGCACACCAAAATATGCCACGGCGTGCCATAATAAAACATTTCAAAATGCTGCTCAAGTTTAAGAATGTTTCTGTCCTACTTGCATTTTTTGATTCATGAATTTATATTGACCTTTATATTTTATATTTCAGGTTGCTTTTGGCATACTTTCCAGTAACTTGATAATGTAGGAATCTTGAGCAGTAGTTTGGAATTATGCGAAGAAAAGTTTATCTGAATCACTACTTTATAAAAATTTAATACACACTTCTTAAAAAATAAAAAGTCCGCGATTGTAGCTAAAACTTAAGGTCAAACTTAACTTCCTGACATTTTAGTAATAAATTGACTCCTAATGTCCAGGAATGTCCGTTCACGCTTCCATCAAGTTTTGCATTGCACAAGTCAAGCGTCTATCTGAACTACTACCATCTAGCTAATTTACATTTCTTGGCTCAGCAGTATTCATTTAGTGTTAGCTACAACTAGTATAATCAAAAAGTTCAAAAGTAATTTGAAAGAAAAATAAGAAAAGTTTGTTGACCCCCTCCTCCAGGAATTTGCCCCCAGTCTTTCAAAAAGCTAAAGAAAGCCCAGTATTAATATGGTTAAGTTGGCAGAACTTTGCGCATGTGCAGCCTTCTCTAATATCAGAATTAGGAGAAATGATAAAAAAAATAACTATGTTAGTTTTAGATTTTCCAACTCTTTGAAGGTATTTTGAGCTTGGATGAGTATATGCCAATTTCGGTTCCTCTATTGACCTGCTATATAAAACTTGTGAAAAAAGTATTAAAACACTACATTCATAGTTTTATGATATAGCACATCGAATATGTTTATCTATAACATAATAAGATCATTCATCAACCCACAGTGTCACTATACCTCTGATTTCCTTAGAAACTGTCTGCATGTCTATGTCACTTGCTTCAGCAACAGTTTTTGTGATGATTGCACGAGAAGGCATTATAGGATCTTTAAGGCCTTCTCTTCGTATAATAGGTGCTGGTGCTCTTTTTATCCGATCTTCTTCCAGTCGTTCTTTAATGAGTTGTGTAACTTCAATGGCTTTCACAGAAGCAATCTTTGCACATTGCATTATCTATGAAGACAAATTATTACTGTACACATCAAGAAAATTATTTTCTAAAATATGCTCAGTGATTGAAAAAAGAGTAAATAATCACTGTGGAGGAGGGAAGTTTGAGCGTTGTTCCAGGATTTGTAGCTGTAGAGAGTATTGATAATCAAATTATAATTGTTAGGCTCCTTTATAATACTTAACTTGATCAAGAAAACTTGCAAACCTTTAAATAAACAACTGCAGTATCATCTCACTAAGTAATGAATGTATTGATAGGTAAACATTCACTAAACTGATTTGGTGCCTTGGAGGTATAGTTTCTCTGATTGAATGGGAGTTAACTGTATTCCTAACCTGTTCATAATCCAATGCAACTCCACCGCTCATTTGAGAACAACACAATTCACCATGAATATTAAAAGCCAGAGTCATTAGTCCTGACATAATACTTTCTTCTTTTTCTTCTGGATCTATTATTATCTGTTCACTAAATTGAAAGTATTCTATGTTAATTTTAAAGATGTGAAACCTTCAGATTCAGCACATTTGAAATGATCTCAAAATCAATTAATTTTCATATAATGCTCTATGCAATGGATATACTCATTACCAATCTAGTTTTATTAGAAATGAGGAAAATATTATTGATTTTCTTGTAAATTAATGATTTTGATTTAAAACCATTTTATGTGATTATTCTGTCACTTTAAATCTATTTTCTTTGTTGAAATTTGTCGTTTTTCTTTTTCTTTTTTTTTTTGTGGTAATTTACGAACATAACAAATATTATAACAAGAAATCTCACTCTAAAATGAAGCTTAAATTAAAATTTCTATAGCTCGTTAGGTTTTGATATTGTCTTTGTACCTTTCCTGTAAAAATGTTGAGTACCCATAACCAAAACACAGTTCCAAGATATGACATGTTAAAAGGTTTTCCTACCCCAGTAGACATTAACAAAAGGAAATAAACAGCGTAACTCATATTCTTGCAACTAATTAATTAATCATGTATTTCACATAAAACACAAACAATTAAATTCACTTTAAATGGAAAAGTATCATACTGAAGCATATGTTTAATATGTAAACTTCCGGAATGCAAGTTATCATGTTAGGAGTTTGCAAATTAACAATTTTGAACAAAACAAAAAGTAAATGAATGAAATATTTCAATAAAGTAATCAATTAAATAGGTATATTTCTTAGTGCTACATTCTCACAAGTTATCACAAGTTAAGTGAAAAATGTAAAACTGGGTGAACATATTATGTTTAAGGTGTGCACATTTAAACATTCCCATGAGATATCACAAGTTACATGTGCAAATTTAAAACTGAGCAAACATGTTCTGTTTAAGGTGTGTGAATTTAATTTGTGCAGATTTAAAGATGAGCTAGAACTAGTAATACACAAATTTTAGTACGTTTTGGGAACATAGTCTATTATTTTTTTTTAAAAAAAACACTGCCGAAAAGAGATTGCAATAATTCCTCCAAATGTTGTTTGGCAGATTCTTATCAGAAATAAGTATTAATTAATACACAACACTAAATGTCCTTACCCTTCACCAATGAATCCAAAGGTTGAGCATATTGGCATATGATGAACATTCAATGAAACAGGTTCTTTTTCCTCAAAAGTATGCTAAAATAACATCATCATAAAATGTTTGCAAGGCAGGTGTAACTTCCATTACCACACAATGTGTGATGTCAATTTCTACCAATGGAATGTCTCTCTTTTGCATGAAAATTCTGCCTAATAGAAATCAACCTTAAAGGAGAACTAACAACAAGAAATTACATACACCGTTTTGTAGATAAAAACATTCCATTGTAGTCTAACATACACGAAATAAAAATATATTTACATATTTTTAATAATATAGCCTTAAAAGGGGACTCTAATTGCCCTGTTCTTGTCCACTTTTTATCGCCATTACGCACCACGGTTTCTTAAGGACAAATGTTTCTTGTGACGTCATTTTGCAAGCTGTTCAAATTCAAACATGTCTGGTAAAAGCAGTGAGTCTATCAAAGTGAATAAGTGTTGATGACTTTTATTGTTCGAGTGATTCTAACCATAGTTTTCTTGTGACTATGTTCTAACTATACCTTTGAACCGTCAACACCAGGCTACACTAACGAACCAGAATACACAGAGTCTGAGCTGACACAAAATAAAAACATATTTACATATTTTTAATAATATAGCCTTAAAAAGGGGCTTTAATTGCTCTGTCCTTGTCCACATTAATCACCAATATGCGCCACAGTTTCTTAAGGGCAAATGTTTACATATTCTTGTGACGTCATTTCACAAGCTGTTCATAATTCAAACATGTAAAAGCAGTGAGTCTATCAAAGTGAATTAGTGTTGATGACTTTTATTGTTCAAGTGATTCTAACCATAGTTTTCTTGTGACTATTTTCTATCAATATCTTTGAAACATCAACACCAGGCTACACAACAAACCAAAATACACAGAGTCTGAGCTGAAAGAACTTATAGGATTTAACACAGCATGAAGCAAACGTTGTGTCTAACAAAACTCTGACTGTTTTTGAGATGGCAAACATCTTGAATAAAAAAAGAAACAGAATCTTCATAAAATTCAAAACAGTGTCCAATAACTAAATCATTCTTTCTTTTATTATATACTGTTCATATTTTCACTGTTTTTCTCTTATAAAAACTTTTTCTCTTATACTCATGTCATGCTTACAAGTTTGAATAATATATGAATTCTAATTTTATGCATGAGTGATTTAGAATAAGTAGATAGAATAATAGAATAAGTCCTGGTTTACATTTAATCAAGCAAAAATTAGGCATTATTATACCCATGCAATTATCATTGACCTCAGAGCATAAACATGTGTGATCGCTTATATGTTTATAAATTTTGGTTCGCGAAATGACGTCAGAAAAAAATTGATAACGAACAGGATTACTTATAATAGGTTTACTCAAATAGTGACGGCAAGTGACCTTCTATGTCAATTTTCAGCAGAACCAAGTAATATTGCAAAGAAAAATTTAACAGAGTGATATTTCAGATAATTATGAACAATTTAAGATCAACTTTCCATACTGTTGTTAGTTCTCCTTTAAGCTTGAAAGCTTAAATGTTTTGTAACCATAAAATTTCTGATCAATATTAGATGTTTTTCAAAATAATTTCTGAATAATAGTCACACCATATTTCCACGAATGATTGTCCTTGCTTAAAAGAGAGTCCACCCTAAAATTAATGTTCCCTCCTTTTGGAATAAAATATTTAATGAGCACCTCACTCGATTTCGCACCTCTCCTATTTCTGAAAAGGGGCTCTCATTTGAAATAATGTTGAGAAAACTATGGCAATTAAATTGGCTTTTAGGATTATTTTTCCGTTTGTGTTTTACAAATGGTTTTCACTTATATTTACAAATTACAATTTCTACATTTAAATGCTTGTACATTTCCTTTCCGTAAGCTTTTAAATAAAAACTATAAAATAAAGGTTTTCAGGCTTACTTCTTCTTTACCTGTTATTTAAAATACACTATGTTATATTATAATAATGTTCTATTATCTAGTAATACTAATTAATACTAATTAGTCTATTGATGTAACAAGTCAGACATACCATTTATGCCTGATGTATTTACAAATGACTAATACTGACAATATCTTCTATTGCCATAGAGTTGCTTCTGTATCAGAAGTGGTGTTAATTTGCTCTATGCTTTGAAATAGTGAAATAGTTTTGATGTTGGTCCAACCTTGTTTGCCAGCAAGGTAGCTACTGGACCACAACAGCTGAAAGCTATATTTAAACTACTCCTTCAGGTGATGTTCAGTAGTTTCAGGCTTAAAGAATCTCAAACTTTATATTAAAGGCTAAAGAAACAAACCTTTGATATCATTTTTGTCAGCAAGTGGTCCAATAAATAATCGCAACCAATCTGAAGTAATTTTATAAATGTTAACCAAGAACAGTTGAAAGAATAAATGACAGGATAAATATGATACATAATAATGGTGCAAGTTCATTGTGTTATTTGTAGCAATCATTCCAGCTATTTATGCTCTCTTTACCATTGATTAAACCTCACTTAACCATATGATACTGGAATGATTGCTACAAATAACACAATGACTTGTACCATTAGGTTTTTAGACATCTATGTTAATATCTGGAACTTCCTTAAAGAAAAAAAAGCTTGCCCTGGTATACCAATATACAATTTTGTTGATGACCTCACAGCTAAAAAAAAATATTGATTCTACAGACTTGAGGATATGATATTACCAGGGCGAGCTTGTTTCGTAAATATTCCATTCAGCACTAACATTTTAATCCTAAACTTGATTAAGGAAGTACCAGCAATGAGCTGCATCAATTTTACTCCGTTTTTGGTTTAACGATTGTCCCTACGAGATCTATGACATAATTAAACTGAAAAAAAACACAGAAATTATTTTTTAATTTTAGACAACTATTGTTACAATAGGATATAATCAATGCGTCTAAAATATAATTATGCTAATTAGTTATATTGTTTCATCTGCAAGGTGTTTTTGCCGATTATTCATATTCTCCTGACTGATTATTAAGCCTATTCCTATGCAGGAGAAAATCAAAATATTATATAGTAACCGGTGTAATTATTAATTTCTACATGAAGTGAGTCTTATACACAGAAGCTAGTATACAACAAAACATTGGTACTATATAAATGCAAGAGAAAACGACTAACCGTTTAAAAAAAATTATAAATGGTCAGTATGAACAGAATGTGTAAACTTACATATAATAATGAACAAACCCAAACCGACAAGCAGAGCAAAATTTCTTCTGGACATTACACTTCTTCTCCACGTATATATTCTTCTCCACATTGCTTATTTATACAGAAAAATGTTTAATTTATATCTAAATAATAAATATAAAAATATATTAGATAATATTATTTGCTTCATATTTACAGAGGTCAACACAAGAGCAAATAATCCCTGTGGAGGAGAATTTTTTATCATAGCTCTGGGCTACAAAGCCTGAAGCTATGCTCAAAACTCACTTCTTCTCAACATGGCAGCATGATTTTTCAGGCCATTGAACCAAAATGCAATTATGATCCTTTTTGTTTAATACTTGGTCCTTCCAAAATGTTAATATCAGATTTCAAAAGATTAGTGCTTCTAAAACATGCCATTATAGTAATAGTCTATTCAAACTAAGTAATCACTACGGATAAGTGTTTTCTGAGTGTTGCTTCAGGCTACAAGGTCTAAAGCAATGCTCACAACTCCATCTCTATTAATGACCACTGTAAGATATCACATTCTTTCTAAACTATTCAATATAAGAAACTTAAAGGTTATTAATTAATAACCTTTAAGTTTCCTATATTGAATAGTTTAGAAAGAATGTGATATCTTACAGTGGTCATTAATGGAGATGGAGTTGTGAGCATTGCTTTAGACCTTGTAGCCTGAAGCAACACTCAGAAAACACTTATCCGTAGTAATGTGTACAATAATTTGGTAGGAGTTACACTGGGTTGTTTAATCAATAGCTGCATCATTTAATACTTATGTGTTGTAATAATTCAATCCAACAGAGTTATTAACAAACTATTTGGATTTGGATTGCTTCATACAATGCAATACAGTTGCATATCTGTAAAGATTAAATTTACTATGAGTATTGTTTTGGCATCGTGTCATACCTACAGTTCAGTGGGCAAAAACCTGTTCAAAGTGTGCAGTAAAAACTGGGTAGTCCAGCAGTAATTCATCATATTTATCAATACTATTGCCATAAATAGGTATATATTGCCATTTCAGAGGTTGAAATAACTCCTCCACATTGATGACCAACAGTTATTTCAACCCCTAAAACTAATTATTAGTAGTTAATATTCTAAAAGGAAAATAACGACAGAATGCTAATATAATATAATGTGATTGGTTATTAAGTGCCCAGCTTTAAGTTCCCCCTCCCCCTATAAATTGCGGTGATCACTTATATTTCATTATACCATTTTTGCGACTTGATCACAATATTAAATTTGAGATCTTTCGGTTTTAAATATCTTTGAAACTTTTTCCTTTGTTTACTTAGGGACCATCTCAACTCAAAAATTTGCTTTAAAACCTATTTTTTGGGTAGGGTTAAATCAACTAAAATTTATAAAATTCAACAAAAAATGAATCTGCACAGAAAAAAATGAATCTGCACAGAGGTGTGTTAGGTCAACAAACTTGCCATGGATTGGTTTCTTCAGTACAAAGAAACCAATCCATTGCAAGATTATTGATTCAGTTCTCTCCCTGTAGAATTTATTTTTGAGACAGTCCCTTACAGCAAAGAACAAGCCATATCCTCTCCCATGTAGTTCCTTGTCTTCCACTGAACAAATATTCAAGTCTGTAGTGTGTGTTTACTGAAAGTGAATAAACCTATTCCCTGTCCCTGCATTTCCTTGCCTTCCCCCAAATGAAATATGAATGCTCTGTTTTGTTGTAAGGGTACCAACAATTTTCTCTTTCCCCATTAGTATTTTAACAAAGAAAGATAATTGTTTTAGCAGTAAATAAATTGCACGAAAAAGGCTCAGAAAATCATATTCCCAGTATGTTCTTGAGATATGACCCATGGATAAGCTTAGTGTTAAGGGGAGTGTAAGTGTGCATATTTAATCCTATGTATATTGAACTAATTGAAGTAGTGATATTTAAGGATAAGATAAGTTCTAGAACAGTCTATATTTCAAATATAATTTTAAAGTTATCAGATCAAAGTGAATCAGGTCAAGCAATTTTATGTTGACAAATTGCAAACAATTGTAGTTGCAGTTTCATTGGTCTAGCATTAGCTTTTGTTAAGATAGCTTCGAAAATTGGCAGAGTCAGTCTCGTTAAGTTGTAACATTTTCAATATTAGCTTTGCTTTGCGTTCAACATGATCAAATCGAGCAGTTGCAAAACTACCAGTTACCTTATCAAACTTAGTTGGTGATGGACATCCCATATGATTTGAATTTGTAATTTTAGATGGTACTAAAGGAACAAGTGGATCATTAAGATGTGCTCTTAAGTTATTGTTGCGTTCGTTTAACGCATCACACACATAACATTCAAACGGATGCCGTTTTGAATGTTGCAAACCAAGCTTTGATTCTATCTCGTCATGAACATTATAAAATCTATCATTTGTTATTTTACCAATCTCTCGATGTTTTAAATATTCATTATACTTGTTATCATCTTCATTTAATTCTTTTAAATAATCAGCCAAATCTTTTGGACTTTTAAAATCTGTTACAACTATAACTGCTTTATCTGAGGGCATGAAGTCCCGAATCTTTGATGAGCCATAGTATATGGGCACAGTGCCAATTTTCAGAGGTCTGAAAACTTTTTCTGTCATGTAATCGGAGCACACAGCATTTTCAAAGGCAAGTTGAAACTTGTATTGTGCAACAAATTTGTAATTTTGATCAGCTGAATGATTAACACGACCTTCGTTTCCATCTGGCATTTTTTTGTTATTCAAACATTTACCATAAGAGTCAACTTGTATATATTTCATGAGCTCAGCTACATAAGCATCTCGATCAGAAGGTATAACAGCACAATTAGATTGCATATAAATAACAGGTGCTAATCCCTCTTCTTGTTGTAATCTAATAACAAAATGGAAGTTAAGTTCTCTCCAAAGAACGAGCAACAAATAATAAATAATTTCAGTGTGATTCAATAAACCCAGTGGGCAAAAACATGTTCAAAGTCCACAGTAAAGACACTAGAACAACCTCAAACGACTTTGTTCTAGTGTTATTACTGATGACTTTGAACAAGTTTTTATTCACTGGAAAAGAGATTAGTATTATCTTAGATTAAAAGTTTTTAATTGTAATGTTTTTGTTTGTTTCCAATATTTTGCAACAACAATAACCAACTCTTTGAAACATAAATTATATAATATCAATCTTATAAAAGTGGCGGTTAAATTACCCCCTTCTCTATTCTTGTGAGGTAGCAGAATGTTTGAATATCCAAGTAATAAACAGAAAATTACACACATAAACAAGCAGGGCATAGCATAGCACGACATGAACATTTTTAGTTTTTACTTGGCACATTAGGGATAATTGATCGCTACTAATGCACCAGTAATTATCATTTACTTTTATACGTTATACAGGGCTCGAAATAACAGCCGGTCATCACTGTGGAGGAGAGATTTGTGATGACCGGCTGTTATTTCGAGCCCTGTTGTACATACCTATTCTTCTCTGCAGTATTTACAAAGAATTTTTTGTTCAGCATCTCTTCAGGTTTTGGTAATGCTGAAGGAAATTTTGGCATGTCTGATTCTCTTTGAAAAGTTGCAGTGTGGTTGAATAAACTAAATGAGTAAATAGACCTTCTCACAAAACAATGAAAACAAGGCGTTGGTTGCAACAAGTTCTACTTTGAGCAACCAATGCCTCGTTTTCATAATTTTGTGAAAAGGCCTATGTATCTATTAATCCATTACATCCATTTCTTAGTAAAGCAAGCACACCCACACACATACACACGATGTGTCATGCAAATATTATTTTCAAAAAAAACATAAAAGCTGGTGAATAATAAAGCTCATATTTGCTGAAAATAAGAACAAAATAATCACTGTGGTGGAGGGATTTTGGAGCATAGAAGCTGTACTCAAAAATACCTCCACCACAGTGATTATTTGATCATGTTTCCAGCATTGTGCAATGGCGTCCTGATAACTACCTGATAATCTTTTTATTTAGAGCAACAAAAGACTGGAATGGTGAGTGTTCTAAAAACAATGCCCATTCGTGATGCGGTAATCTTGGGAATGGTAAATCCATTGCGGCAAAGTTCGGTCCAAGCATAATGATAGCTCTTGTTAATGGACTATTTAACTGATTGCGATTTCTGGTAACAGAGCAACTCCCTTTTGAACAATCAATCTCTTTTGTTTTCTCATTCAATGTACTTTGAATATGAGCCTGATGCCACCATATAATAAGCGGCATTTCATCTGCAGGTATTAAATATAGTGGATCATACCATGGTGGAAGATTGTTAATATCATTAAATGGGTTTTCAATAGGCGTAGTATGGTTTTCCAAAATATTTGGTTTTCCTTAAAAATGGATTTAATAACAGGTTTAAAGTTTTGATTTTTAAACAAAGTGGAATTTCATAATTTATCGCTCAAGGTTGATTTTCACTAGGCAGGCAAAAAATTCACTGTAAAAGCTGAAAGAAGATATTTACCAATGGATTTTCTCTTTTTGGCTTTTACAGTGAATTTTTGGCTAGTGAAAATCAACCTTTCGTTTAAAGATACTGCACAAATACATCACTACTACTTTGCTATAAAATTGGGTATTGTCAGTTTTCACTGACTCAAAAATTCAAACTCAGCAAAGCAATAACTTAACCTTTACTGGGGGGACATTACACAAAGTCTTGAAACTTTCCAGGTCTTAATTCCGACATATTTTCTATTACTGGGCCAAATTTCAGGTCAACTGTCCGTCACAGTCCGTTCTAGCAACATTAGCCATTATCCGAAGTCACCTCTCTCAAATTCCTAGTATTTCCCACCCAAAAATCTGAAATACCAAAAATATAATATCTTCTGCTTACAATAAGGAATAAACTTTAAATTTTAAACTTTAATTCATATTCAAAAGTAGAATCTATGTGGAATTTTATTTGGAGAGACACACCCTCTTTCTCTGATTTGTCCCAAATTTTCGAAATTTCTATCTGATTTTTATAGATAGAATACTAATCCTTTACATTCTGTCAGAGAGCTATGTTTTACCTCTTAGAATCAATCAACAGAAATTAAAACAGATTTCCCAGTCATTTTTTATTTGCATCTGAAGAGAGCACATATACCTTAAAAGTCTTAATTTTCGCGGGTTTTTAATTTCGCGAAGGCCAAAAAAAACACTTTTAAGGGTTTTAAATT
>JAULBZ010006247.1:0-12559 GCA_032360805.1 Neoturris breviconis
GTAACAATGTCCAGCAAATCTAGTTCTTCTCTCTCTGATAATTGCTGTTACAGCTGGGATATTTCCATATAGTTCCTTCTTTGTTGGATGCTGTCTCCAAGATTTGTTAAGCACAGCACGGAGCATCCGTGCGTATGTTCCATCCAGATTGTTTTCTAGTCTCAGTGTCATTGTCCAGGCTGAGGAGCCATACAGAAATACTGACTCAACTACGGCTCGGAAGAAATCTATTTTTATCTTTTCTAGTAGATTGGATTTCCATATTGTTCTCAGCTTTTCTAGTGCTCGCCATGCTTTTGCTATACGTATAGATATATCTTTTTCGGTAGATGATATATCGCTTCCCAGATATGCAAAACTTTCAACACTTTTCAGATGTGTACCATACAATGAGTTTATTCCACCATTTTGGTTAAAAGATATGAATTCAGTTTTACCTGCATTAACATATAGACCTATCCCTGCTGCAGCTTCTTCAAGTGCATGTTACAGTCTTTCAGCATCTTCAATTTTGTTAGCAAATAACGCAAGATCGTCTGCATAATCAGCATCAGTGATTTACTTGGCTGGATGTCTTCTGCTCTGTGCTTTCTTGAGAGTAAACCCCAAGTCTTTTTTCATATCAATAGATGTACGTAGTACTTAGTCCAAAGTAAAGATAAACAGAAAGGGGATAAGTGTGTCACCTTGTAGCACTCCCGCTATAATCTTAAAGAAATCAGTGTCTCTTTCGGGTGATCGAACCATAGCTTTAGTATTTTTGTATAACATCATGATTGCATTGATTGGTTCATCAGAAATTCCTTAGGCAGAAAGTATTTTGGCCATCTTTTCTCGATGCACTGAGTCAAAGCCCTTTGAGAAATCCACGAATAGCATAACTGCCTCTAAGTTCCTCGCTCTCACTTCTTCTATGATTCTTCTTACTGTCAATATTTGACCCATCGTTGATCTGTTCTTTCTGAAGCCGTTCTAGTTGAGGCGAAGTATTTTCTCAATTTCTGGCTGTATGCGATTATTTCTTTAGTTATGTCTTTAACCTTAACCAAGTTCATTTTTCGAAGAATATATCAAATGACCCGATGGGTTTGAACGGAATTTATCTTCATGATACTTCAAGATTATGTATGCCACTGTCTGGGCTAAACAACCAATGCGATCGGTCGGTTTGATTTGTTCTGCTATACATTTTTCTTCCAAGTTAGACGTTCTCCATCAGCTGTTTTTCGTGATCATTCGGTGTCATTTTATACACATTATTTTTTTTGGTCAGCAAAAACCATCTTGAGATTTCTTAACTTTTAAAATGTTAATTTCCAACTTCTTTCGACGTCCGTCCGTTGTATTTTCTAAACTGTGTGATCTTTAATCCTATTCTTTCTGGGAGGTTGTTTCAACGCACCCTCCTATTAATTTTTTTCAACTTTTGAATGAGCGACTTATGCGACCAGAAATCTTATGACTTTAAACAACCCCTTTAAACAACCCCTTCACAGTATTAAGGAGTCTTCAAAAGACGCAGTAATAATCGGTTTTAGATATATTTTTTGAAACTTTCCAGTTTGATACACTTTAGTAGATAATTGTTCACGTTGCATGAACTATATGTGATTCAACTTAGTATAATAATCGTTTAGATGCGTACACCAACCAAGATGTTCAACTATTTTGGCAAGATGTTGGTGTAATCAATAATGCAATGATACAACTGAATGGATATGAGTTTATAACTGCCATCGCTACACGAGAAACTAATACCTTTTTAGAAATGAGTAAGTTCAAATACTACTCTGCAATATGAATTACGCGCAGTAATCTTGACAGATAACTCTCTAAAATGCTAAAATACACGTGAAACAAAACACCACAAGCAAAACGTAAATGCTGAAAATGACCACTAGAAGTCCCTAGAGATTGATCTCAGATTTATCAGACCTGCTAAAGGTTTTTGCATAACTTTTGAATGAAGGGCTTTTATGACTAAATTCTTTGTGACTTTTCCTTCAATTTATCTAGGATCATGTTGCATTTTTTTATTTACGGTGACTAGGGATAATTTTCTTCTAGCAACCATATATTGGACAGGTGGTAAAAAAAACAAACAATTTTTTCTTTACTTTTGCTTGAAAATCATTTTGGTATATAGATTGGAAACAAACAAATAATTCACCTGAAATATTTTTTACTGGCTAATAATAATGGCCGCTATATGACGTCATCGTGTCATTATACTGACTTTCTGAAAACGGTACTTTCCGATGTTGGCTTTTCTCCATCTTTGGTTAGTTGACAGCTTATGATACCCAGATAAATACAGTGACATTTATATGATAACGTCATATTGATATGACAGTGACTTTCTTAAATCTATTCAGGCCGGGACGTTTGGGGGCCCTGTATGATGACGCCATCACTGGAAAACAGGAGTTGCAAAAGAAATATCAATAGCCATGACTGCTACTATAGAGTTTATGTAGCATTTGACACTACCACAGAAACCACGTGTGTTTGTTTGTCATTCCATAGCAAAATGATTAATGTAAATAAAAACTTGTACCATATATTTTTTAGCCGTTCCCAGTACATACGATAACCTGATAGTTACGATAGTAGTAACGAGAACACTCATGCATTACATCTGGCGGGTGTACATACCTACGATAGTTATCATGGTTTTTAATTTCGGTTCGTATTGGATACCGGCATCAGCCATTCCTGCACGATCAACACTTATTGTAACTACCATGTTGGCTATTGCTGTTATGTTGCAACAGATCACTGATGAGATCGTGAAGGTGAATTACCCAACACCAATGCAGATGTTTTTGTTAGTAAATGTATTTTTCATAATGGTAGCCATTGTTGAATATATCATTATCCTGTTAGTTAGAAGGCGTTCTGATAAGGTAAATATGGCATGGACAAAAGACGCTGTTACAGCGCATTATGTCGACGAACTGGTCCAAATTACGTTCGCCATGAAGACGTTAATTAACACTAATATTAATTATTATTAATTAATTTAGAATATATTTATTTTTACAGAAAAAATTACAACAAAAGAAGAAAGAGAACTTCAAAGTCGATATCGTTAAGGACGAAGTCATTATGAACAGTGCACATACCAATTCAACGTACGATAATGAGGAACGATCTGCAGCCGATGCATGCGGTTGCAAATCTGGCATACTTTGTATGATGGCAGATAATATTTATGCAAAGTTTAAGGAAGAGGAAATCCAGTTAAGTATGGAAACAAATGTTATTGATAGAATTTTTCAAGTGATAATGCCATTATTATATTGCATTTTTTGCGCATTATACTTTGGCTTATTTATTTCTGCATCCTGAATTGGAATCAATAAAATTACAATGGAAATATTGTAGCGATTTTCCATACGATTTTGTTGGCTTATAAAATATTTTGTTGCATGGTAGATTATTATTGCCACAATTCCTTAAATTGATATATCTAGACAATAATAAAAATTACCGTTGCACCACTACAAATACCGCAAAGAACAAAATAAATTACTATTAGAATTTTATCGTAATTTATTTGGGGAAGCATCTCTTTATCGAGAATTGTCACATTTTTATTTATTTACTTGAAAAAGAGATCCGTCATCAAACTTCATGTATTTATTTATATTTTGTAAGGGTTTTGCATTTTCAGTAATCTATCTGCTCGTACTGGTATCATGTTCATATTTAAGGGCTTTTTATAAAGTTTGGTTTTGCAAAAATAAATTCTTGCAAATAATATATTTTATTGCATCTAACTTTCGGGGGATTTTAATTTCATGTTGTCAAATCTAGAAGTTTTTTGTGCGGCAATACTGGAATGTTTATTTGCATGTCATTCTCCGTTGCAGCAATCAAAGTAGAACTTGGTAGCTACAATGCATTAAATTCATTTTTTTACATATACTATATACATATTTTCACTATATGTTCACTCTATGTTCACTATGTGTTCACTATATGTTCACTATATGTTCACTATGTGTTCACTATATGTTCACTATATGTTCACTATATGTTCACTATATGTTCAATATATATATAGCATTTTGTTTGTAGTATGGGCACATAGTTTCGTTTATAAAGATTCCATTTTTCAATTTGTTCTCAATTTTCAATTCCTGAATTTCCGGTTCAAACGCTCGCGTACTTTTAATCTTAAATGAACCAATTGTTGAGGCTTAGCTATTAATGTGAAGAAATGAAAACAAAAAAACATTATCTGAATTTAATTGCCATTACCGTCAAAACGACGTCTATAAGACGTTTAATATAATTGATGTAGGGTGCCTACTGGGTAGAATACAGTTCCTAATTTAGCTACTTTGTGCAAGCTATAAACTAGTAATTTTTACGTTGTGTATTTGCTTTTATGTTTTACTTTTATTTGTTTAAATCGATATAATAATAAAATAAAAAGATATTTCAAATGTTGTTGTTAATTGCTTGTATGGAAAGATTTACGTTGTAACAACGTCTTATGCATATCGTTGTGATAACGTCGCGAAATAGGGTTGTAGCTAACGACGTCTGTAACGATCTCCTTGACATCGCTTCAACGTCGCAGGATAACAATGCTACAACGTTGGTATCATACCGTCTAAAAATATTTCGTTTACAACGTTGCTTCAACGTCAGGAAATTAACGTCCACACCGTTGTAACAATAATGTTAACTAACGTTGTGACAAGGTATACGACGTCCCTACAACGTCGGTTAAAAACATTGTTACAACGTTGCAATCATACCGTCAAAACATATTACGTTCGCCACCTTCACACATTGTTGATACAAGGAGGTTGGATCCTAACGTTATTACAACGTTATAACAACGTATTTTTGACGGCAGGGTAATGATAATAACGCAAATAATACGTTATAACGTTGCATGTTGTTAGCCTGTTAGCGTTTATTGCTACTTAAAAAAGTTAGATTGGAGGGTATTATTCCCTCCCAAGTCTAAATAGTGACTAAACATGAGCTAGTTCCCTTGCATGCATTTTCCTCCCCTTCCTCAGATCTCGTGATCTGGATTGTTATGTAAGTGATTGAGACAAAAGATCACAGCGTTTGGAGAATTTAGACATGATCAACGAGAAATACATGATTCTGATCTGTAAATTACACAATTATACAAATATTGTTGCAAATTAAATCGGTGTTTTAAAAACATCAGAATTGTTGTTTGAAACTAATCTTCATTGCTTTAGTTTTTCCTAGAAATTATGAAGCGTGGAAAGAAACCCCGAATGAAGTAAAATAGAGTGCACGTGTTTTACATATAATTACATGCTAAAGGTCTGTTACTAAAGTTCGTTTTTCATTGATCGCATATTTCCGCGTTTCCTTTTTTCCGCATTAAGGCCGTTTTCCATTGGAGATTTTATCCGAGCGGGCGGAAAATTCAGCGGGATTTTTAGTTCTGATCATGCGCAGTTGATAAAATAGAACAAAATTGGCGGGCTTTTGTTAGACACTTTGAAGAAAAAAAGTTGAGTTTTGTTTCAACAGCAACAGAGCATAGTTTTTTCAATGACCAATCAGCGATCAGTATTTTAAAAACATCCGAATCAACATGAAATCTTCAACCATAACTTAACATTTAGCCTGCTAATTTTGTAACCTGGCGAAGCAAGTGCAAGATGTTTTATTAAAAAGCTCAACCAAGGAGGTAGATGATCAAAGATAACGAGTTCTCGACAGTAGTTGAGTTCGTTCGAAAAGGTTTGAAAAAATACTTATTATCATGCAGATCTTTAACGAGGATAGACTTTTCTTTCTGGTGCTCTTAAAATGCTTTTCTAACCCAAATACGTTTTTCTTTATGTATTGTTCTATGCAATCATCTTAGTAATATCATAACTAAAAATATTTTCTTTTACAAAAATTTATTTTTCAAGTTTCAAACGGCACGTCGAACTTTCGATCAATTGAATTTCTGAATTTTAGAATCCCGCGCGGAAAATAACGCTCGAGAGGAAATATGCGCTGAATAGGAAAATATAAACAAGTCCATCCTGTAAAATCCGGTCAAAATAATTTTTATTCCTTAATATTGCCTCTGACTAAGTATGTTCACAGTTAGCATCTATTAATTACCAATTTGCGCTTTGATCATAAGAGATTTTCATAATTATATCGCACATATAAGACTGATTTCCATTAGCGTAAAATTCCGCGCGGAATGCAAATGAAGACAATCCATAATTAAATAATTAGCAGTTAGCCTAATTAACAGTCAATGTTATATAAATAGTTTATTCGATTTAAATTATTTTTATATGGTGAAAGATTTGTGAAGAAGCTGGTATCGTAAGAATTATTTTGTTTAGTTCAATATGAAGTTTGAATTCATATTTTGGATTCACTTTTGCCAATGAAGTATTTCAACGAAAGATTTAATTAAGTTCGTCATTGTATGTTTTTATTGTGATTTATTGTTTGGACTTTATAGTAAAACTTTTTCTTCCACGCAACTCTTAATCAATATGACAGAGGTTAATTTTCCGAACACGCGTATTTGTGAACCAAATTCAATGTTAAAAAACAAGGCGCGTAAAAGTTCCGTGCAATTTTCTCCAGAAACTCAAGAGCATAGCTTTTTTCTGAGGTAGCGCTAATTTTTGTCTAATAAGCCCACTACACCGTAACAACGTCGCGGCGACGCCTTGTCGTTGTTACAACGTTGTTACGACGTCGTATGCCGGCACGGTTGGTGTATAAATCTAATGTCAGTGTGTGTCACTTATCCATTTGACATAGAAATTGAAAATTTGACCAAAAAAGGTGATTGTGTACCTTTAAAAATGAGAGAAAATATATCACTTGGAGATCACTTGACGAAAGAATTCAAACGGAGATTCGAGATCAATTCACGTAGACTATGATAAAAGTAGTTATTACCTGCGTCACGATTGAATATGGTTGGACAGCCTTGGACTCCAAATTAGCCTGAATACTTATACCAAGTGCTTTCCAAACCTGAACCACTAAAGCAATAGTATATCTATACAAATTGTGAAAATTTCAGCTTGATTACGTCAACGGAAATATGGTCCTAAGCTGAGACCACCTTTTGTCATTGCTACATGGCTGCAAAGTCTCAATTCAATACGATAATATGTTCCTTGTAAAAAAAAATTTAATTTCAAACTTGGGTCAAATATTGTATTTTTAAAGGCATTCGTTAATTAATTAATTCAGCCAAAAGGTCCATCGTGGAAGCTTCTAATTTTTTTGTAAAGATACATAGGGCAAATCTCTAGAGATCTACCAAGCAATCTACCGTAGTTATTGAGAAATAAATTGTCAAAGTTAGTTGAAAATCCAATACTTTTTTTAAAAATCAAGTCAGATATGTTTTCAATATGTGTGGCTATAAAATAGCCGTTTTTTATATTCATTTTGTAGTCAGCATTTCTGCACTCATTCGTGGAAATTCCAGTTGCGCCCTTTTCCTCTCCTCTGTTCTTTTCTCTGCTAAATACGTATCTATTACATCGTTATCTGCCGTTAAAAAATTGCCGGTCTTTCACTGTTTCAGGTTTGTACATTTATATTTCTTTATCGTTGAAAAAATCTTTCAATAGCCATTCTTGGGTTTCTTAATAGATCATGCCGAAATTTTTCTTCGATGTATCTATTGATGGAAAACAATCCATAAATTCTTTATTCTCCATGTTAATGATCCAATGATGTAACTGTTAATCTTAGTTGTTGTTGTTGTTGCTGGGAATCCGCCCACCCCGGAAATAACTTTGGCCAAAAAGCCCAGTTAAAATAGGGTCAAAGTACAAATATAAAGACCATAAAGACCCTAGAAAAACCGGACCCCATAAAAACCGGACTCTGTAAATACATTATTTTCATTTTCATTTTCGGACAGGTCTTGTTATTTCCAGAAATAGTACTTCCTGGTTTTGATTTACAAGGAAATTTGTCAATCTGATTATTATTTGACAATTGACCACGCCCTATGACGTCATAAGATAAAATCAGAAATAGCACTTCCTGTTTTCTGTTGCACCCGAAACCCGGTCAGTTTGACACATTGACTATGACGAAACACATTTTGGAATAAAATTTGACAATTGACAACGCCCTTTAACGTCATAGGATAAAATCCGAAATAGCACTTCCTGTTATCTGTTGGGCTCCTTGTCTCACCTGCATTAACGATTGCATCTGCTTGTATTCTTGCAATATCATTCATTTGACTGGAAACTTTTTCACGTAAATTGCTCTCCATTTTCCTAAGAATAACTTTTGCAAAACCAATAAGTAATTCAGTGTTGTGGAACACCTTATCATTTTATCCACATCCTTGTCATCACATGACGTCTTCTCAACGTCAAAAATACGTCTTTTTGATGTCGCGACATCAAAAGGTGACGTCAAAAAGATGTATTTTTGCGTGCCCACTGGGATTGGTAACATCAATAATTCAAAGATTAGCTACCATAGTAAAATAATCTCAAATAAACAAATGAAGTTATATTATATCTTTACCTACGAAAATTGTTCTCTCTTGCTAAACACAAAACGAAACTTTGTACAACCATATAGGAGCCATTAGGCACATTTAATACCTAAAACCTGGATTTCCACTAAAAACCCGGGTTCTTCATTTTGGAAACCCTAGTTTGCATTGCAAACCCGGGTTCTTAGTTCTGAAAACCCGGGTTTCCAAATGCAAAAACCGAAGTTATATTAATTTTAAGTTGCGTCGAGCAAAAACCCAGGTTTTCGCTGAGAAACCCGGGGTTTTGATTTAATAAATTACTTACTATATTATACTATACTTATATATTGTTATAAAATATTCCAGTGGGAATCTGTTTATAATAAATTCAGGATATTTCTTTGGCGCTTTAGAAAAGTAAATATTTTCTTGTGGTTAAGGTCAATCTCAATGCAGCGAATTTTGAGCGAGCGGCAGTCAGCGATCCGTTGTGAGCATGCGCAGTTTCGTTGTTTCCCTTTTTGTGCAACATGAGTTGTTAGCTGGCAATCGCTATGAAATACTTCCTACTTTCTGAGCGATCGCCAGCGATTTATAACATGTGTTTATCTTCTAAATATGACGTGCCATACGTTGCAAAAATACAGTTTGATGGCGTACTATTTTAACCAGCAAATTTTCTTAATTTTGGCATGAATAACCCACATTAAGCATACGAGTAAATTATTTTGTGGAGGTAAACTTTTGTGGAGGTAAACATTTGGGGTGTTAAACTTTTAATGGAGGTAAACTTTTAATGGAGGTAAATTTTTTTGTGGAGGTAAACTTTTGTGGAGGTAAACTTTTAATGGAGGTAAACTTTTAATGGAGGTAAATTTTTTTGTGGAGGTAAATTTGTGAAGGTAAGCTTTTGTGGAGGTAAACTATTGTGGAGATAAACTATTGTAGAGGTAAACTTTTGCGGAGGTAAACTGTGGAGGTAAATTATTGTAGGGGTAAACTTTGGTAGAAGTAAACTATTGTGGAGGTAAACTTTTGTGGAGGTAAACTGTTGTTTGTGGAGGAGAGAATCTTTTTCTGGAGGAAAACATGTTGTATATTTAGAATTATATTATATATATAAACGCCATTTAAATCAACCAAAATAAAACGTCAGTATAATGTCTCAACAAAAACGTTACTTGAAAGAACTAAAAGAAAACGTCAATATAAATGTCACGACTAATACGTCCTTTGAACCAACCAAAAAAGCCTTAATATAACGTCACGGCTAAAATGAAATTTGAACCAACCAAAGTAAATCATCAATATCGTCAATATACCGTCACAACTAGAACGTAATATGAACCAACCAAAATAAAGCGTGAATATAACGTCGGGACTAAAACACCATTTGAACCAACCAAAGTAAATAATCAACATAACGCCACGACTAAGACTCCATTTGAAAAATAAAAACGTCCAAAATAAAACGTCAACATAACGTCACGACTTGAACGTCATTTGAATAAACCAAAACAAGAAGCCAAGTCGGCTTGAAAGTCTAACCTCAGCAATCTCTTACCTACACATATAAATATTTGAGAAAAGATAAAATTTGTGCAAAAATTCGGCATTTAAACTTAGACAAAACGCTTTAAATTTTGATTCGCAAGAGAATGACAATTAGCATTTGTTCCAAGACCTGGGTACTAGACTATTAGAAACAAATAATTTTTCGCGTTTTCTAAAAGATCTACAATCTCCCACAAAAAATGTTTGACCACAGTAAAATTTGAATGATATATGGAAGTTCAACTTAGACAGAAAACCTCAAAATTTTAGGTACAGCTCGAAAATTCGAATTTGTCCCAATAAAATTTGTCGAGTTTGTTAAAATCTAAGACTTTTATAAAGCTCTGAGAAAAATCTAGCGGTCATTTTCAGCATTTACGTTTTACTTGTGGTGTGTATTGTTTGCTAAAATTCGTAAACTGTTTCATAATTAAACTAATTTTGTACACATGTATCCTCTATGTGAAAGTTCATGTAAAAATAAATGACAGAGAAAAGAAAAGAAAAATAGCTTTTTATATTTCTTTGTTAAAGTGAAAAGGTGAAGGATTGAAAAGAACCTTTGCAAAGCGAATATATTCTAATGATTAAGAGTCTTGTCTATGGTCTAGCTAAGATCATAGTCACATGAATCTTATGACTATGATAAGGTAAACCTCATAAAACGCATCAAAATTTTTTGTTAACAGCCAGCCAGTATTCTCGTTTATTCTCTTCTGGACTTTTTTCCCTTTTTTTTCCGCAAGGGATGGCAAATCTCGGAATACTGTCATGAAGAATAATCCTATAAATCATAGATAACACAACTGAGATACTTGACCAACAAAATTCAAAAATTTAGTTTATTTATTCTTTCAAACTTCATCAGCAGCATCTAAGAACGAGCGTTGAGTTATTGTAATGAGTGTGACGGGTTTTTTTTAATGTCAATGTAAATTGTTTTATCCAGTGAACGGTTGAGATATGCATCCTAGTCGGCACATGTGGTCACTTTTCCTCAATAGATGGATAACGCGCAAGACTAAACTGGAATACAAAGCCTTTAAAGGTTGTGTATATCTTTTCACATGGAATTTTAATCATGTTACATTATGTTATATGTTAGTAAGTCATCCAAAGAAGAGCTGTGTTTAGTCTGAATAAGCTGGTGCTGTGTATTTAAGCAAGTATGTCCATTAATTCTTATGAGACAGTGAGACAGAACTACCTTTTCTTTATTCACACATGCTTTACATATAAAATAAGGTGTTGTTCAAGAAGAACTTATACAGCTGATCGCCCGGAGGCTTTATTCTTTATAAAATTATTCAGAACAGCCTGGATTAAAGTCCATTTACGATACACTTAGCCAGGTTAGATTAAGAACTTTTTTTAACTTTTCTCCGACCTGCAGTTTGCATTTTAACAAATCTCACTATGCTTCGTCGAGTACATGAGTATTTGTTATAAACATTTCTCTCTCGTTGTAAAATAAACTCATCTATATATCATATCTTGCTAGGCAGCCACAGCTGATTGTAGTCTAATTCCGAAAACAGTACGATAATGAGAAATCAGAATTTTATAAAAAAGCTCTGCGAAGGAGCGACAGTATCTTTTCGTTTTTTTTCAATAACGGAAAGTTATTCAACGCACGTAATCGTATTTTGATTTTTATCATTATAGGAATCTTGCGTTTTATAATGACTTTTTAGTATATAGTTTTAATTAAAAGATGGACAATGCCCGCAATGTAATTGAATAAACAAATTAAAAACATTTGGCAAATATAGCACATGTACGGTGGCATGTATCTGCCACGTCATGCAAAGGTGCTAGAAAATTCTACGACGTCCTAGAGCTTTCTATGACGTCATAGTACCGTTGTAGGACGTCCTAGAATATTCTACGACGTCTTAGAGCTTTCTACGACGCCGTAGCACCTTCTTATGACGTCCTAGAACATTCTACGACGTCCTAGAGCCTTCTACGACGTCCTAGAGTATTCTACGACGTCGTAGCACCTTTGTAGGACGTCTTAAACATTTCAGAAACCAAAAACAACTGCAGCGAGAAAAATAGCAGATACATGCCTCCGTACACATGTGTACCTATTACAATGCTATATTATCTCGCTTATTCCTTTTTCCATAACAAACATATGTATAATATATTTATACCTGCGTATAAAGTCTCAGAAACAGACCTTCCTATTATCTTTCTTTCAATAGTGAATATATATCGAAACATTTAGCAACTGTTAAGCCACTTTTAGTACTAGAAATTTCAGTTTATCCTAAACAACTTTCAGTACTGGGGCCTGGACTTAGCTTATATAAAAAAAGGTATAATCTCATCAAACAATATGTGGTCTGTGTCTGGTTTCCGAATAATCAACAAGCTAATAATCTGTTGATTAATAAATAAAAAGTAATCTTATCACTTACGTTTGTAATATACTGTAATATACTGTAGTCACAAGAAAAAAAGAGGGTCTAAAAGCAATTTATCAATCGACCAAAAGTGTAGAAACCATCTGGA
>JAULBZ010006248.1:0-12556 GCA_032360805.1 Neoturris breviconis
TATAAGGGATTGTCTCAAATATTAAATTTACAGAGACAAAGTAAAGGTGAATTTACACTAGGCAAAATATTTCGTGCCAAAGCCAAAAGAAGACATTCCATTGGCGTGTGATGTCAATTTCTACCAATGGAATGTCTTCTTTTATTTTTCGCCTAATGTAAATCCACCGTAAGGGTCATTGAAGAAACCATTCCATTTCACTAACCCTTCTGTGTTTCACTTTTGTTAAATTTGATCGTATTTAGCAAACTCGTTCCCAGCACTGGGAATGAGCTTGCGAATTTAGTTTCTACCAAAAAGTTTCCATTCCAGTGCTTAGAATAAGAAAAAATAATCACCGTGGAGGAGCGATATTTGAGTTTTTCTTCTCCACAGTGATTATTTGCTCTTATTTTAAATAATTTTTGAAAATTTCACAATGGTCCTTTATTATTGAATGACTAATTTATATATATTGTTTTTATAGTGAAAAATCCACCACCGTTATGCGTTGGAATTCCACATCTCCATGACTACGCAAGTCTATGTGTTATTCTGTACAATGTTACATATTCTGGAAAAGTCGGTGGGTGTGTTAAAATTGCAGCTAAGTTAGCTGGTTTGACCATAGAGGAATTGAAAATTGGCTGTTTTTACTACAATGACAAAGTTGCACACCAATCTTTCGCGGTGAAAATATTTCACCATTTTTATGAGATTTTAAAATCCACTGCACAAGGTGAAATAAGCAATAAAATGAACAGAGGGAAAATTTACTTTGATAACACTAACGTGCCCATATAGATAAATGATTGAATGTTACACCAACTTCCTTGGTTACACGGACCTGGCGAGAGTGAATTAATTTACATAGGAATTAATTTTTTGACTTTGAACAAGTTGTTTCCCACCCGGTATTTTTAATTTCCCGGTGTGTGTTTTTGAATGAAGATAATGATTCAGCATAAGTACCGCTTAAAAACAATGGAACTCATGGAAAATGTAATAGTAATTCGAACCATATTTTTTAAACGATCGTTTATGCTTCATAAATAACATATATATAACGAAGCGGTCTACATCTTGGAGCATCAAGGTTTGGAGTTTTATACAGTTTTATACTGAATTGAAAAATATGTTGTAAATTTGTTGATTTTCACGATTTGTATTTTGAGGTATTTTTCGCTTTAGGGAAGATGTACCAATGTTTTATACGCTGCTGAAATATGTTTTATAACTCATATTTTGAATTTTTGGGGTTTGCAGTCAAAATAATCGTATATAATCACTGTGTAGGAGGTATATTTGATCATAGCTTCAGGTTTTGTAGACTGAAGCTATGCTTAAATATCACTCCTCCACAGTGATTATTTGCCCTTATTTCGACCACTGGATTACACGTTCAGTATATATTTACAAGGATTAAAACAAAAGTATTATCGCAACACGAGCCAATATTGTTGGTTAAAAATGTTGCGATGGTTTGCCCTTGGAACGAGGTTGATGCTGTGTTGGATCGTGTATGCCATAGTGTTGGATCGTGTATGCCATAGTGGTTCATAAATGCAACATTTTTGATTTGAATAAAAAATGTTGAGCCTATGAGCTAATTCGCAAGAAATTGTATACTCTAAATGCATTTGTTTGTCCTTCGCGGAAATTTGAACACGCAAAAATTGATACGCCCAAGGTATTTTTACAATATTTTGTATTATGTTGCATCATGTCCACAGCGTGAAAGAGTACTGAATACGGACCCGTATAAATCCGTATTCAGACTGTGTATTGCCATATATGGCAATACACAGCCCGAATCCGGAGTTATATGGGTCCGTAGTCCGTAGTCCGTAATCTTTCACGCTGTGGTGCGTTAGTTTGTTCGCTTGATGCAACAAATTGAAAAGTTTTTTTTGTCATTTCAGTGGGGTAAATACAAAATGCTTTTTTTTATATAAATACAATAGGTAACCTAGTAACTATTGTTTTACGAACGACAAACGACCTCAACAATCAATGCAACAATTCAAGATATGTTGGCTCATGCTGTGGCAAATGTTGCGATGGTTTGTCTGAACCTTTAACCTGAGTCCCAAGCGTATAATACAAATTCCACTACAAATTCGTGAAAATTTATACACGCAAAAGTTTTCAAGATTTCTTTTGCGACGCGAATATTTTTATTCAAAATGGGCAGATGGAAGCGCCTTTAATTTATTGACTTGGTGTCCCGCCCTCGTTTTATTTGTGTATAAAGAGTATAGCAATGTACTACCTTATATCGTGCCTAGTCTCAAATACCTGCTGTGCCTTGAGGTAGGAAGAGTGAAATAAGTACCGCTCTTTAATAAGCGCTTTCCTCTAATACGTGCCACACCTTTAAGAGCAGCACTTGTTAGAAGTAATGCTAAACAACTAATTCATTTTTTCAGCATTGCGCACTTAGTGCATTTTTTCGACCTGGACTGAAAACAGATTTTTAAACTGGAAAACTTTTGAATTCACGAGAAAATGATAACTATAAATACACAAAAAATCTAAAAAGCTGTTCCTGTTATCAAATCTAAAGACATTCGGGTCGTGTTTTTCCACGATAAATCAACGAACTAAATGACAAGAAAACTCAATCGTGTTAGATTAATTAAAAATATTTTCTTATTTAATTTCGAAAATGAGCAGTTTTAAGATGTTTCGCGGATATTTAAATCGCCAAACACTTGCGAAAATTTGTACCCTCATGGTATACAATTTTAAATGAGCACCATCTTTAGTGCCGTCTTCTAATAAATGCCATAAGTTGCATCCATAAGTTAAAAAGGTACGCTGAGGGCACTTACTCTTCTAAGGCTACTTGCAGGGGGCATAATAAATTGGGGGTGTTAATAATTTGGGAAGATGGTAGTTTTAGAAAATGCCATAATTAGAGGGGGAGGAAGGGAGTTTAAATTGAGAAAATAAAACCACATAGAATTCGAACATTTAGCTAAAAAAAACTAGCTACTATTTTTTTTATTATACTATATAGAATTAGTTTTCGTGGATTTCGCGGATTTTGGCACTTTCCGCAAAACTAAACCCGCGTAAAATATCGAAGGACCCACGCGAAAAATCCTAATTTATCACATCCACTAAATTAAATTCGTTCTTAAAATCTGTGGAAGAACTGAATACGAGCTTGATTTAGAAGATGAAAATGCGTTTGACAATTTTGAATTGTAATAGTATATTATGAATAGGCGATAATATCGTATAAAAAAAGAAAGCGATTTTCTTTCTTCTAATTTTATGTCGCAACCTCGAAAATTAACTCCCGCGCAATATTTGAAAACTAACCATTTGCAAAAATTAGCCAACCGCGAAATTTGGCTCCCGCTAAATTAAATCGAGCGAAAATTAATCCACTTAGTTTGTTGTTTTTGACTTCATAGTTTGGTATGCTCCTCACTTTCAAAAACATTTCTTTCTTTTTTAACTCAGATAGAAGGAAATGATCCTGATTTGCTATCTGTATCTGCTATCTATTTGCTAATTGACTAGGGAAGGAAGTAATCATTAGGGGTTGATGTTTTATTAAAATATGCTAAATAGAGGGTACGTTAATTGAAATTGGTGATTCTTTCCCCTAAAATCGGAATTTAACCAATCCAATGTAAGCTCATTGACCTAACACACTTCTACACAGAATCACTTTCACAGAATTTTGTCAATTTTAGTTAATGTTATATACAGTAAAAAGGTATGGGTTTGCTTCACCCCTTTCTTATCTAAAACATCTAAAACTTCCCACTTTATGATTTACCCCCTCCCCCTTTCTCGTGAAATCGGCTGATCTCTCTCCTTTCAGTCCTTTTCTGAAAGTTTCATCCCCCTATATGAAGAGGATCCCAACTATGGATACTACTTTAGGAGCATTAACTTTCGCGGGCATTAACTTTGAGTCATCATATTTACAAGAGGCAAAGGTACCACATGGGTGTTTTTTGCATTTTTGGGGAGAACTTTGCTCACACATGAGTAATATGGAAAAATAACAATGAGGAAGTTTTGTCTTTGTCTCAAAATGACATTCAAGCATGAGATTATATCAACTGAAGTTAATTTTGTCAAAAATCATCAATATTTTAAGCTGCATTAACTTGAGAACCGGCAAAATTTATGAAACAATATTTTGCCATGTTGTTTTAATCATCATTATGTGTGGAATATGTGAAAATAAAGAAGTTTCGTGTCAATCACTATCACGACCTGTCTGATTCATACAGAAAATGGCTCTTAACTTCTATCAAGTACAGGTGGAGCGAAATGATCCCAATTTGCTTCAAATTGAGAAGGGGAGGAGGTAATAGTTGATGTTTTATTGAAATATGCTAAATAGGGGGTATTCAGAAAAGTTTCCCGCAGAACGGAAATAGAACACAGAAACGGAACAACAACGGATCGGAACATTTTCTCTGGAACAACAACGGAACGATAGGCTAATTGAAATTTGTGATTCTTTCCCCCAAAATCGGAATTTAACCCTCCCCCTACCCCCTACAATTACCCTTCAGAGAGTATTAGAGGAAATACGGTATATGTGTTTTGTTTTCCTTCTGTAACTATACTATGAACGAATCTTTCTAAAAAAAATCAGTATACACTATAAATCAAAGAAAAATAGTTTTATATCAAATACATATGAAAATTAATAAGGGAGCGTTTCAAAAATAAAATGTACTGAGGAGAATACTGAGTCAATCCATTGCAAGCTCATTGACCAAACACACTTCTACACAGATTCATTTTTGTTGAATTTTGTCAATTTTAGTTAATGGTTAATCTAACCCTAACAAAAAAGTTAGTTTTGGAGCGAAATTTTGAGATGATCCCTAAGGTATATATTTCTAGTCTGGAAAAATTAATCTCAGAAAAGCAATCGTCAATGTTATTACTGTTATAACTATACCAACAGTTAGCTTTAATGTTATTTTCACACCAAGAATACAGAATCCCATGTCCTGTTCTCGTAAAGATAAATGATGATAAAACTTTATGCGTGTATAAGGTACAACATCTGATATTCTAACTACTGTACATTGATCACCGGCAGAAATCACTGTTCTATGTAGCGCTTGACACACAACTGCAGCTGGGTAAAGTTTGATAAGAATACTTATAAAATCAAAACTTAATGTTCCAATATAGTTCCATATGGGATATTCCTGTCCAAAATCTTTTTGCCAGTATGCGAAACTAAAAACAAATATATCTATAATATGGTAAGCAACAGCTAACGAAATAATCTTCGAAAAATCTCTTTGTGTTTGATCTAACCAGTGATGTAATTCACTGAATTCAAATAACAAATGGCTGATACGTTCTTTTTCCTCTACAGTACCAGGCATTGATGTTGAAATCTTTTCTTCCATATATCTCTTGTAGCTGTAGATTTGATTTCGATGTACATGACACACAAAACCATATAAACTTAACCAAGTTGCCCACCATCCTGTAATAAACACTACTACTACAGCATAAATAATATAATGCCAGAGCTTGTAAAAGAATGGTAACCAATGAAGAGCAAAATATATCCCACTAACAATCCAAATGATTAATGAAAATATGGTATAAGCATAACGAAAGGTTTTTAGTTCTTTTATTTCTTCCTCAGTGCTAAATTCCTGTACATGTAGAATTAATCTATCAAAACTTCCTTTATAGAAATAATAACGCACATAAACAAATGGACCACAAAAAACAAGAACTGATAGAATACTATTTAATATTTCTCCAGTATGAACTTTATCCTTGTGTACGTATGTTAATAATACAATAAAAAATAATGACGCTAACAATAGCAATACAGTAAATCCATTATAAATCTTTGTAACCATCCAAGCTCTTTTTGGCTGCCATAAACCAAGTATTCTTAGCATATAATAGCAAGGTCTAGGTGCATTTCCATGAAGATTTTCTCTTTGAAATAATAATATAGAATCAGAATTTTCTTCATCATCATTTTGTTCGGAGATTCTGCGATGTAAATCTTGAATCATAGTTTACAGTAGATTTGCATAGTAGTTTATTTCTCTATAATGATACAAAGTATCAAAAAAATGTAATCAGTATCCATAATCAGTATCTGGGTCAACAATTAATGACACGCCTTAAAATAATGGTCGAACATCACCTGTGCAGAGTGTTTTTTAGTACATTACTCAAAAACACTCCTTCACAGAGGATGTAGATTAGTTTCTTCATAATGAATGCACAGTGCTTAAAAGAAAAGTAAATAATCACTGTGGATGATAACTTTTTGAGCATAATTGCAGCTCCTTTTTTCGACCACCGATTATATAAAGAATGGGTAATTCTGGTAACATGAGGATTTGGACTGAGAACGTTTTTGAAACTTATATACTTGATGTGAGACATACTGTAAAATGCCGAAATTATGCGCAGTGCTTATCAGTGGTGATAACAAGACTTTGATGCGCTTATCTGAGGGTGCGCTTATCCACGGTTGCGCTTATAAACGAGTATAAAAAAGTGCAAGGAAAAAAAAGAAAGAAAAACTTTTTGATGATGTGTATTCTTTTTTGTGTATCCTTTTGAACATTTTATGTTCCTTAATCTTTATCAGTTGTTGAATCGTCAAAGTCAGAAGAAATATCAGAACGAACATCACTTTGTTCGTACTCAACACCATCTGAGTCAAAGGATTCTGAATTATCGTCATTCATTAAGTGGAATTCGCTTTCTGGTTTTGGCATAATGTAGTCTTCTACACCTCGAATATTAACAAGATGGTCTTCCGATCTGTCGAGACTGTTTGATATTTCGCACTTCAAGAAAGACCTAACAATCAAATCTTTGTTTTGTTTTATTTTCGCCCAAGCTTTTAGATGCGCTTATCTGAGGGTGCGCTTATTCACGGGTGCGCTTATAAACAGGAATAAAATTTTGGTAAGGATTTGGTGCGCTTAACAATGGGTGCTCTTTTAAATGGGTGCGCTTGATTTCGGCATTTTACGGTATACGGGAATGTTTACCAATAATTAAAAATCAGAAATACATGTGGAATGTTTTTGCATTTTTTGTAGGAACAGTTTTTCTTTCATAAACGTAAGTTTTATATCTATAAAAATAAAATCTTTTAAGCTCACTCATGTTTTCTTTGCAACTCTAACCATGTTGTTGTCACTGTTGACCCCCTTAGTTCTAAGGCAACTCATCAATCACTATTGCACCAAACCATGTATAGTTTCCACCAGGGTTACTGGGAAAGCTGAAGTTTGGGCAAGCAAAATTCTGTCTTGACTTCAGAATGGTATAGATGCCTTTTTTCTATCTCATGAATACCAAGTAAAGCCTCGTTCTTCACCATGGTTCCCTCATACCAGTGGTGTTACTATTGCTTATGCTTATAGGGATCACTACTTTGATCTTCTTCAATGGTTCAACATCTCTTTGCTTCTGCTAGAAATAACTGTAAAAGGGTCATTCAAGATGCTAAATCTGAATATGAGAAAATGGTTCATAATAGACTGACGTCGCAAAAAATTGGCGTTCGTGATTTCTGGCTTTCCTACAATAGTTTTACTAACAAAGAAAAATCTTTGATCCCACCTTTATTCTGGCCCTTCTTCATAGGATAATTCTGAGCTTTTTGCAAAGTTATTTAGTAATAGCTCAACCCTTGATGATTCCGGTCATCCTTTGCTTGACTCTCCACATAGGACAAACTTGCATCTTGATAACTTTGTTATTACTTCTAAAATGGATGCTGCTGGGCTTGACCCATCAAAGGACACTGGTCCTTATTATATACATGTTATCACTCTTCAGAAGCGTTATTCTGAGCTTTCTCCGATTATATGTCAAGTGTCTTGCTGGAAATTTCTCTGTGTCATCCTGTTTTCAAAAACTTTGATGAAAGTTCCAATCCCTGCAATTATCGCCCTATAAGTCTGCTACCTATCCTTAGTAAAGTTTTTTAATCTTTTATTACAGATCTTTCGATAATAATCTGGATTTTCTCAATATTTTCGCAGATTTTCAGTATGGTTTTCATTCTGGTAGATCAACTTCAGATGCATTAACTGTTATCAGTGAGCGCATTTATCGTGCTCTGAATATTTGTGGGAAATCCAGAGCTTTGGCTCTGGATATATCTAAGGCTTTTGATAAGGTATGATATTCTGGTCTTCTACATAACCCAACGCTTATGGTGTTTATGGTCCCTTATTAGAATAATTAAATATTTTCTTTCAAATCATAAAATAAGAGTTACCCTCAATAATCAATCTTTTAACAGCTACACTATTAATGCTGATGTTCTCCAAGGCTCAGTCCTTGGTCCTACACTATTTCTTATCTTTATTAACGACCTTCCTGACAACATCTTGAACAACTTGCCTATCCATGATGGTGACACAACAGTATACTCATGCTTGGGCAAGACCAATGATTTTGACAAGGTTAAAATGACTGCTATATATTGTTGCTGAATGGGGCAATAATTGACTTATTATTTCAATGATTTTAAAACTAAACCTCTTTCAATTAATCGCTTTAAGGTTTTATAAGAACTTCCATGGCAGTTGTTCTGATGAATTGGAATCTAAATATCTAAAATATTTCTTTCGTAAGACATAAATATAAATATTAAGCTAAAGCTCATCCTTTTCTATTCAGTCACCTTTTTGAATAGTTTCTTCCCTCACGCATCTGACTTGTGGAATTCTTTACCATTATCTTTCTTTCCACTTTCTATGATCTTCAGATATATTCGAGTGTAATGTTCATCTTTTATCTTTTCAAATTGTGTTCTTCTTGTGTAGCTCTAAGTAGCTTTATGAAGCTCTATGTAGTGTCATGTAGTGGTCTAGATACCATGCAGAGTGGGACTTACTAATATAAAATAACAATAAAAAACAAACAACAATATCAGTTTAGTTTATTTATATCCAAAAGTTGAAGAGTTCAGTATAGAAATGTTAGTTGTTGAGTTTGAGAGTTACTTTAAATTTCCCAGTCGACAAAAACCTGTTCAAAGTCAGAAAAATAACGTTAGATCAACGTTCTTTGAACGTTGCTCTAACGTTATTTTGCTGACTTTGAACAGGTTTTTGCCGGCTGGGTTAGTGCAATTTCATTTACTCAATTATTACAAAGATTGTTCAATGTTTGTTTTATATGCTTTTAATATTCACAATCAAGCTCTTGGATGAGTTGTCTAGACACTGAGGGACATCCTTAATCATATGCTCTAATACGAAATCGTTTTATTCCCGACCCTTAAAGTTTCGTAATATCATCAATTTGACCCTGCAGGCTGGTAGTGTCTCGTATTAGGTCTCTATTTTTTCATCGATTTAAGCCTCCCACGGCGGTATTTATTAGTGCACTTTTCTCTCGTTTGCAAAATTGGCAAAATTATTATCAATATATTTTGACTGAAGTTATACTTTTTGAGTAGCAATTAAAAAGTTAGAAATTTTAGTACCGAAATCTTTTTGAAAAATTTGACACGTGACATGTAACACGTGACATGCTTATTTAACTTTTTGGAATAAATGTATGTCTTTATTGCATTCCGCTGGAAAAATTATGCAGAAAAAAGGTATAACTTTTATCGACCTTTTAAACGAAATATATGACGTTTTATATTTTCTGTGACGTCATCAATATTTCGCGAAGTCATTATTTAGGGGGTAATATATTAAAAATAATAAAATTATGTTATTAGGTTTTTTGAATCTCCTTCAGCTTCAACTGGCTTTAAATGATTTAGTTTCTTCGAAATCCACTGACAGAAAGGGAGAATGGGCGAAGAAGTCATTCCCCCATAACTTAAAAGAACATAGCGGTCGGACATCGGAGAAGGAACGGAAAGCCAAGAGGTGTCTAAAATACTTGGAGAAGAAAGTAAACAGCATTATATGTGACAATACAAATGATTAAAACAAAAAAAAAACATAACCTCTAATGCATAGCTATTCACAAAGATGTGAATTGAGAAACTATAAACATGTGTAAACACACAAAGTAGTTGCACTTTTTTGAATGTACTAACGATAAGAAACAAAAAGCGCGTGTAGACAAAAATCATAATATAATATCGATATGAATTCACTCACTGTGTGTTCAAAATATGTTTTTACTCCAACAAATTTTCTTCGTTGCAACTTTCCTTCATCCGTTCCATTCTCTTTTCTAGTGACTACGCTCTGTGCGCTTACAAAAAGAATTGTAAACAAATTATTTGGATGAGACACTTGTTTTGACGCTCTCCTCCAGAGAGTTTGTAACTTCAAAATTAATGATTATATATTTCCCATGGCCAATAAATTTGATAGCTTCTCTCTGTTGCTTATCTAGGTTTAATTTATTTGGACCACAAAAGAACATTAACAACGGCATCATAAAAATAACATTTGAGGAGAAGCGCTATTTTTTTATTTGAAGTGATTCCCCTGATTTGTATTTTTAGTTTGTTTATTTATCTCATGATTTCAAAGCGGTAAGAAATTTGAATATTATCCAATCGAGAGTGTATTTTAAACAATATAGGAACCAATAACAACCAATAACAAAAACATAAATTTTTCAAGAGAACGAAAGAAGGTAAGATAGCCAAAAACTCCCGTACAGTTTGGCTTGTTCGACTATATTATATGTATGCAGTATATATTTCTTCAGGTAAACTCGAGACTTTGTCAGTTTTGGCAAGTACAATGTATATTTAAGTAAGCAAAAGTGTGGCCATCTTTTTAAGAAATAAAGCGTATATAGCTAGCTATGTATCATAAATGACTGTTTTAATGCCCTGTAATGTTAGTATTTAAAAAAAAAAGGAAACATAGATATTTTGATGTCTAAAAAGTCGTACAGAAAGATTGGGAACCATCCTTAATCGTAGAAATAAATTGCACATATATACGTCCATAAATCAACGCTGGGTACAAGTATGGTTAATTGAAATTGGTGATTCTTTCCTCCAAAATCAGGATTTAACTCCCTCCCCTCCCTGCTCCCCCATCCCTTCAGAGAGTATTAGAGGAAATACGGTATCCGTGTTTTGTTTTCTTTTTGTAACTATACTATGAATGATTCTCTCTAAAATTCAAAATCGCGAAAATTAGTATACACTATAAATAAAAAAAAATAGTTTTAAGTTAAATACACATGAAATTTGATCTTTATTTTCAGAGGTTAAAAATAATCATATACCTAAAGGGACCGTCTCAAAAATAACTGAGGAGAATACTGAGTCAATGATCTTGTAAGCTCATTGACCTAACACACTTCTACACAGATTCATTTTTGTTGAATTTTGTCAATTTTAGTTAATGGTTAATTTAACCCTAACAAAAAAGTTAGTTTTGAAGCGAAATTTTGAGATGTTCCCTAAGGTATATGATTATTTTTAACCTCTGAAAGTATAGATCAAATTTCAGTCTGGAAAAATTAATCTCAAAAAAGCAACCGTCAATGTTATTACTGTTATAACTATACCAACAATTAACTTTAATGTTATTTTCACACCAAGAATACAGAATCCCATGTCCTGTTCTCGTAAAGACAAATGATGATAAAACTTTATGCGTGTATAAGGTACAACATCTGATATCCCAACTACTGTACATTGATCACCGGCAGAAATCACTGTTCTATGTAACGCTTGACACACAACTGCAGCTGGGTAAAGTTTGATAAGAATACTTATAAAATCAAAACATAATGTTCCAATATAGTTCCATATAGGATATTCCTGTCCAAAATCTTTTTGCCAGTATGCGAAACTAAAAACAAATATATCTATAATATGGTAAGCAACAGCTAACGAAATAATCTTCGAAAAATCTCTTTGTGTTTGATCTAACCAGTGATGTAATTCACTGAATTCAAATAACAAATGGCTGATACGTTCTTTTTCCTCTACAGTACCAGGCATTGATGTTGAAATCTTTTCTTCCATATATCTCTTGTAGCTGTAGATTTGATTTCGATGTACATGACACACAAAACCATATAAACTTAACCAAGTTGCCCACCATCCTGTAATAAACACTACTAGTACAGCATATATAATATAATGCCAGAGCTTGTGAAGGAATGGTAACCAATGAAACGTAAAAAATATCCCACTAACAATCCAAATGATTAATGAAAATATGGTATAAGCATAACGAAAGGTTTTTAATTCTTTTATTCCTTCCTCAGTGCTAAATTCTTGTACATGTAGAATTAATCTATCATAGCTTCCTTTATAGAAATAATAACGCACGTAAACAAATGGACAACAAAAAACAAGAATAGATCCAACACTATTCAATATTTCTCCAGCATGAACTTTATCCTTGTGTACATATGTTAATAATAAAATAAAACAAACTGACGCTAACAATAGCAATACAGTAAATCCATTATAAATCTTTGTAACCAACCAAGCTCTTTTTGGCTGCCATAGACCAAGTATTCTTAGCATATAATAGCAAGGTCTAGGTACATTTCCATGAAGATTTTCTCTTTGAAATATTAATATAGAATCAGAATTTACTTCATCATCATTTTGTTCGGAGATTCTGCGATG
>JAULBZ010006249.1:0-12556 GCA_032360805.1 Neoturris breviconis
GATTACCTTAAACTTGACGATTTTAATGGAATTGTACTTTTGTTAGATGAGTGATTTTTTTAGTAAGCTACAAGATGAAATTGAAAAATTTAAGAAACTCTTTAAGAAACTTTTAGGACTAAAAACCTTCAATTTTGACGTCGTAATTAAGAAACTTTTGCTACTAGGTCCTTCGCTAGGTTTCTTATAAAAACAAAACGTGTATATTAGTAATACTTTTGGATATACAGTTCATAATTTATGGATCATTTGTTTAACAAATAATCGATTGATTATGAATTTTTTCATGGGACAAAACTACTGCGGATGTTCCACTTAAACATTAGTGATGTTTTATTTCAAGTTTTGGTTTGAGGAGAAATTATGTAGCCTGAGTTCCAGTCCCTAACTACGACATTGTCGTAGTTAGGGACTGGAACTCAGGCTAAAATTAAGCGACTAAAGGAAAGTTAATAATGGAATATCTCTTATTAACCCTAACCAGGCCGGGCTTTTGGGGACTCTGAATAGCCGGAGGGGGTAATATATGGTTTCTGTAAGGAAAATTATCCATAGTTAGCAAAAAAATGAATAAATAAATAAAAATGATCCTAGCTAAATTGCAGAAACAGTTATAAAATTCCAAGTCGTAATAGCCATTCGTTCAGAAGTTATGACTAAAAGTATGGTATCATGAATAGAGTTAAAATAAGGGCGGCAGGTTATTGCAACCCCAGCAAAATCTTCCCGTTCTTCTCAACAATCAAAACCATGATTAAAAACGGGACACTTTTTTCTCAACGATTTATTTCAAATATCATACGCCAAAAATATGATCGTCAGTAGGTGATTGTCAGATTTTTTAATCCATTAATCGATTTCAATTAATCTGACCGTCTAAACGCTGCTCAGTCAAAAGAAACCTTTAAAATACCGATGAAATAATGAGTAATCAAAAAGGAATAATGAAGGATTCATAATAAATCTTTAAAAGCAATCATTCAATGTCTACTTCGGCTCCTTTTAATAGAGTCACAATGACTAGGTTTAATTTGTGCATGAGCACATTTAATGTCTCTTTGAACGCGTTCGAAGAATCCTACTAGCGTTCAAAGAATCATATGAACGTTCAAAGAATCGTGCACGTTCAATGAGTCCTATCCAGGTAACACTCGGCCTTAGTACGACGGAGCTATGTCTAGTCAGAGATGTGAGGATCCCACATCTGCGGTCAAATCGATATCAGATGGTTGATCAATCGACTTAAATTCAACGTAAATTTGCAGTTGAAAAAAATCGACGTTTCGAAGCACATTATTTTTTATTTTTTAGACATCGATTTGTCGACATTTCTTCGACATATATTTAAGGTTTACTTTTAAAGTATTAATTGTACATACATTAAAAGATAAATTACGTCCTTCATGACTGTATCAATGACAATCATCCACATGGTCGGTCAATAGCATTTATCTACGGAGGTACCCACGAAGTTGCAATTGATTGGCACGTTCCTAATGTAGCTAATTAGCTAAACTAATCAACAACTTTTTTTCTTTGAAAGAACAATTGAACTCCAATTAGAAAGTCGTTAACATACCGGAAAATAGTAGAGCACATCTATTTTAATTTCACAAACAGATTATCATAGTGTAGGTAATACAATCCAGCATGGCGCAATTTCTAGTTGGTACGTGACACGTGGAATGTGACGTTGGGGAAATCCATCATCTACCGTGCCACAATTAGTGCCTATGATGTCCCTATGATGTCACGAAAATATAAAAACCGTGATTCCGCTCAGAAATGTATATGAGTGCTTGCAGAATTTGTTCAGGCCGGAGGGGAGGGGGGTGTGGGTGGTCTAAAATAGCATCTATATTTTTGACAGGTAGTAAAAAAAAAATAATAAAAAAAAAATTCTTATTATATTAGCCTGAAAATTTCACCTAAAAATTTTATTTTGCAGCACCAGTTTTCCAATGATGGCGTCATCGTGAGTGATGACGTCCTCAGGAAAATAATTATGCTGAAATGCTACTTATGTGTTGACCTAACTCTATATGTCAGTACTTCATAATGTTGCGCTGTAGTATAAGTTCCACCATGTTTGTTATGTCTCCATTAGTCTATATTGTCTCAGTTATCCAATGTTGATCATGTTACCTCACCCTCACTTTCATGTATGTTAAAATGTCTGTCTTAACAACTTGTAACTTCCACTTTATAAAATACACTCGCACACCTGAAGACCTGTGCCTCATATATATATATTAATTGTCCCCACCCTTGTCAAGAACACAACACTAACTTTCTAGAAAGTTTCAACACTACAGCATGGTTTTATCAAACAACCTTGGGAATGAAGTTGCAAATGATGTTCTTAAACACCGAAGTCATTAAAATTTTAAATATGATCAAACAAAAAAAATTAACTAACAAGAGAGCGAATTATACCAAGCTAATGAAACGTATTCATGTGTGGCCTCCTTGCGTAAATATAGCCTGGGAATAAAGATAATCAAATAACGAGATTACGAAAACAATAGGACTTGTAAAACTAGTTTTCAAACAGATAAACCAGTATTTTTGAAACGAACCAAAAAATTTCAACAAGACCAAATATATCAATTTCCTCCTAATTGAATTGTATTTATTTCCTATTATGGAAGAAACTAAAAAGAAACGAATTGCTAACACGAGTAATGAACACAGTAACATAGTCTTTCTCTAAATGTTCGTAAAACATATAATACGTACGGTTATCTGTTAGACAGCTCACCACATCACCTACTCGTAATACTTTTGGATATACAGTTCATAATGAACGAATCATTTGTTTAACAAATAATCGATTGATTATGAATGTTTCCTTGGGACAAAACTGATATTGTAAACAGTAGGTGACCGTTAGATTTTTTAATCCATAGATCGATTTCGATTAATCGAATTCGATTAATCTGACCGTGTAAACGCCGCTTTAGACCAAACATACCAATTTCCTCCGAATTGAATTGTATTTATTTCCTATTATGGAAGAAACTAAAAAGAAACGAATTGCTAACACGTCATATGAACACAATAACATAGATTTACGTCTTTCTCTAAATGTTCGTAAAACATGTAGCAGCCTGGTAACTATTCAATATTAACTTTGTTTTCACTTATAAGAATAAAATAGTAGCAGTAGCATACAGTATAACAAGTGGCTACGTCACGAACAATAGTATCCATACAGCAGCTAACATGAACGTAAATTTTGAATTCTTTTCAGAGCGAGGATCCTTCTGAATGTAGCTACGTCTTCAATTTATACATTTGTACATTTAATGATAAAATATATGCAAAAAAATCAGTTCAATATATTTTTACCGTCCCCTGCAGATACACGACGTCGAATCAACATCCCGACGTCATCTCGATGTTATTTCAACGGTTACGACGATCTTTATTTCACCTTTACTTTAGGTTTAAAAAGCACAAAACAGTAATATGGTGGCCGAGTGCCGAGGACCAACATATGGGACGGAGGACCGAGCAAAACAAATGCATTCATGAAGTATTGGATATAGGTTATAAACAATTAATTAGCAAAATGAGAGTCGATAGACTCATCTTTAATGTGTTCGATATCTTGTATTATATTTCTTATTCTTTGTTACCTTTTCTGCTGGGCAGGAGGAAATCATGGGGTACCCTTATGAAGCCTGTGTAGAGTAGGATAACAGATAAATATTATTTTTTGATGGATTTATACATAAACCAAACTTTTAATCTCTATAATTGCTTATTTTGCATGTTTCAGCTATCGTGAAAAAAAAATCTGAACTCAAAGTGTCTAGTGTTATTTGTACCTAGTTTGTACGTAGATTTCACAAACTTAATAAGGTCTCACCGTCACAAATATACTGTAAAAATGTGAAAATGTCTACTTAGGGCGACGAAGTTTCAAGTCAATATCGTTAAAACTTCAGGAACTTTTTGATTTATTAGGAATTTTGTATTGTTATCACATAAATTATGAGACATTTTTCGAATTTTATCAAACAATATACATTATGAGTAAAGCGCAAGTGCTGAAAATGACCACCAGAAGTCCCTAAAGATTTATCGAGTAGGAATTTTGCAAACTCGCCAAATTTTGTTGCTTCTAGCAGCCTAGTACCCATTCTCTTGGTACAAATGCGAATTTCCGTGCAGTTTGCCTTGCTAATCAAAATATAACTCTTTTTGCCTCAGTTGAAATTCCGAAATTTTGCACAGATTTCACCTAGTCTAAACAATACAAAATATTTAATGAATAGCCCTGGCGGGTCTATGGATTTGTGCTGTCTAGATCATAAGTTAATTAAAACATGTGATGTATCCTGTTTGAGTTTTTCACAATAGATTTTTTTCTTTCATAGTAGATGCATCTAGGCATGAACAAGATCGCTTTCAGTGCGTATTAAACTGTTTTTTAGTTGCTTAGTGACTAAAATCGGAAAATGATAGACCAATACAGGCCAATGGCGGGACATGAAAACTTTACATGCACAAGAAATTTTAAAATATCTGTGGTGGAGAGTTACATTCAACAATAAAGTTTGCACCGTTTGGTCTGTGCAAGTGGTGATACAAAAACGCCTGTATAAAAACGCCTGTAATAATAATTCATAAATGTAATAATAAGGACTCGCAATCGGCATCTTCCAGGAGGGTTGAAAGTGGGTGGGTGTAATGACCAGTGGTATAATCGAACTCTAGATTCGATACCACACTGTTTTCTGAATAAGCACTTTTATCTGACGCGTTGGACATATTGTGTTTATTCTAGGGTAAACAGGCATTAATTCTGCGTGGTGTGTGGGGTGGGACGCAAATAAAGTTTGTTACTTTTTAAAATAATGTTGCAGGCCATGTTGAGATAGTGAATGAAATAGTAAAATAAAATAGTAGTAAAGTTAGCGAGCGTGTTCTTTGATTTGCGAAAATTGGGGAAGGGAGGAATATGCCTCGTGAGAGCGCATTAGGTGAGAGGATGTCATGTGATGTAAAGAAAATTTGGTTGATTGGTTGAGATGGAATGAGGCTATTCTCATTGGATGGGCAGACAGTATTTTGAATGAATGCAGTGTTTAAAGTAAATAGGCCCGGTAGACGGACGAATCGCGGATGCCAGGTGAATACTCTGATCACTAGACTGGTGGTTGCAACAAGTATGGATATTAGGCTGCTAGGAATAACAAAATTTGTCGAGTTTGCAAAAAGACCTAAGATTCTAATCGGTTGTGGGCAATATTTGTTCCAGAATGCGTTAGATCTCTCAAAACTGTCACTTATTTTTTAATATTTGCTTCATGTTTAACGCAAGGGAGACTGATCCAAACGTAAAGCAAGTTGAATAGAAGGCTGGAACCTCAGGCTCTTGGAACATATTCGATTTTTTGTACCTTGCTACCGAAAATTTAAGGCTAATTTAAATCTAATTGGAAATACGGAATTTTTGCTCGAATTTTACCTTGTCTCAAATATTTATGTGATTGCTTGTAGATCCCTCTTATATATTTCATACCATAGCTAGGACTAGGTTCCAGACTTCTATTCAATTTGCTTCATGTTTGGATCAGTCTCCTCTGCGCCAAACGGGAAGTAAATATAATGCAAAAAGCAAGTGACAGTTTTGAGAGATCTAACGCATTCTGGGACAAATATAGATCCCTCTTATATATTTCTATATTTCATAACATAGCTATAGGATTAGATTCCAGACTTTAGCTATGTATTTGCGCTTTTATCGTTTCGTGTATTTCCGTCTATTGGGGCATAGAGATTTAAAAATGAAAACGAGAAGTTTTGTTAATATAGATGCATTTTTTTCTTTTGTACGGATATTTCGTCTAATCACTATTAGACATTATCAAGGTATGATAGTACAACGATATTAAAATTTGTTAATATTTTATAAAGATGTGCAAGTTTATTTTCCGGATAAACATTTTTTTTTTTTTAGTTTATAATAGTTTTGTAGCTTATTCCGTATATATATGTTTATTCCTAGCTGAGACGTCCTCTGTTTTTCTTACGTTAGTTTTTCTTTATTGCAAATTAGGGTATTTTTATTATCGAAGAAACAATAATATTTCTTGCATAAAAGATATTTTCGTTTTCCCATGAATAGTTTCCACACTACAAATAAGCGATGAGAATTTGCTGATCTTTTACATATTTCTTTTGTGTTTTGTTTAAATTTTCGTAAATATTTTATGTGCTTCACGATTGGTTTCTTTTATTCAAAACTGCATAATCAATTACGTTACGTATTTCCATTTATGGACTCAGAAAGGATACGTAGTTTTGAAAAAATTGCTATGTTGTAAGGTTAGTTTCTGTTGGTTCTCCAGGTGAGCTTGTAAAACAGTCAAGCTTGAAATGCTAAAATATACACTGTCAAAAATATTCCTGTGAACCCAATTTAAGTTTTGTTGCAAGTGAGGTTGTGAAAGTGATAAACTTGAGTGAGATTCCTGTGAATCAAATTGTGAAACATAAAATTTTGAAACTTTGTTCGAAATTTTGTTCCCTTATAGGATATGGTGTGTTTACAACCAAAGCATTTTCCAAAGACAGCTTCCTCTTGGAGTATCCTGGGGAATATTTCTCAGCAATGGAGGGCCAAAGAAGAATGGAGAGTTATGACCCATCACTTGGGTCTCATCTATTTTTCAGCAAACACTGGTAAATTCTTTAATTGGTTATCTATTCATAGATTAAAATTTTAGAGAGTTATTCGTACAGCTGGAGCCTGTTCATATGCAGATGAGCTGGCTCGGTTTACTGGGCTGGCTTGCTTAGCCGAGATCCCACCTTTCTTACAAAGCATATATAAAAATTAAAACGTATTCATATGGAAATTGAGCCAGCACTTACTGGAATCTCAGTTAGATTTGTCATAAGAACACATCCAACCAGGTAAACCGGGCCAACTCATTAAAATAAAAATAATATAATAGTATGCACGGACGAAATGTCAAGTTTATTCTTTCAATCACATTGTTATGAAGTTGGCAATTGTAAATATGTCAGTCATAACAAACTAGAAACATATCACATGATCATAACAAATACAACTATCCATCTTGCCTAGGTTGTGCAGAATTCTATCATATGAAGGTGGGCTGAGAAACTACTCAGCTAGACGAGCCAGCAGGGTTAACCTGGGCAACTCACGCCATATGAGCACTCCCTTTAAGCCTCGTTGACAGCAGCCGATTTATCGTATCAGATTAATCTGAAACTCTGCTGTAATGATTAATCGTAGAAACCATGCTGCTTACACTATCAAGATCTTTACATTTTTTTCTAGAACAGTTCTTCCAAAAAACATTTTGAATATACTGATTAATTAAAATCCTAAGCGAATCCTACGATTAAACGTAAAAGTGAAACATGTTTAACTTTTAAAGATCGTATAAGATTAATCTTAGGGAGTAAAAAAAAACATTTTATTTTTTTGGTTACACATTGCAATGAATCTTATATGACAAATCTTACACGCTAAATCGTCTGCGTCAACGAAGCTTAAGTACGTTTTGTCTATTATAGCTTTGGATTGAGATTGATAATATCATATATATTTGACACAGCAAATGAAGTAATACGTGAAACCGCTGACTCTCCAGATGTTTTAAGCTGCGCAATCTATTACAGACATAAATACCGAACTGTTAGAAGATAAATGTTTTCAATTACTAGAGAAAGTAACTAACCAATTACCAGCTGTTCCTGTTGTCAAATCTAAAGACATTCGCACTATGTATTTCACGGGAAATCAGCAAACCACAAGGAACAAGGTGACACAAAGGAAAACTCAACCGTGTTAGATTGATTGAAAATATTTATTTCACATAAAGAAAAAATGCGAAATTTAAAAATAAGAATTGCACCTCATAAAAAGCACATTTTACGGAATTAAAAAAATGAGAATGAGCAATTTTTCAAAAAAGTTTCCTGAAAACGTGTGTGGAATCGTGTGGAATGTGGAAATTTAGAAAGGGAATGACTGGAGACTGCTAAAAAACTTTAACACTGTGGATCATCATGTCCAGTATCCCCCAGAATCAAGATATGTTCCCTCCTGGTTTACCGAACACGTTTATCTGAACTTTCTCCCCTAGGGCAACTACATAATATTTATCATGATCAAATAAGAGAAAGGTCTATCTTAGCAATCTAAAATGGCAAAAATTAGCCTTATTTGGCCATTATGTTATGTCATTAAGTTATATTTCCAAGGCTTATCCAAAACATTCATCAGGCTATTCATCTTTTACCGTTATATATTTAATATCAGAAATTAAAATATGAGCTAGCAAAAACAGACTTAAAGACAACTGTATATTGATGAATCGATACAGAAACAATAGTAGAGGGTAATAAATAAGTGAGATACGGGCTAAGAAAATAGTAAGTAGCAACAGCAACTATGAAATAGAAACAAAACAAATGTTAATGAGAGACTGCGATAGTAACTGTACGAGTAGAAACTGTATCGAAAAGGGAGAAAACAATAATAACAATAGTTAGATTGTCATTATTGTTTGCTTTTATCTCAATATTTAAATAATCTTAAGACTGTCTTCCACTTCAGAAAAGTTTTCCCAGAACGGAAACGGAACGGAAAGTGCGCATGCATAAAAAGAGAAATATGATACATATTTATTTCTACGTATGCGAATTCTCTATTCCATTTCCATTCTGCGGAAAATTCTCTGAAGTGGAAAATAGTCTTAAATATAATCTATAAAATTTTAACAATTATAAATTTTGAACGGCACAATCCGTCACGCATTTTTTGTACTATACAATTTTCAAGAAGGTTAAGCAAAAATATGTTTATAAAAATTGTACGTCGGCAAAAATACTTGATTTTCATAAACTGACACTCTGTAACAGAACAATCAAAACTAGTTAGTGATTATCCTATAAAGATGATTTATTTAAATTCAGTAATAGCCTGAAGCTATGCTCAAAATCACTCCTCCATTTAATCATTATTTCCTGCTATTACTGTAATTTGGTTCTTACTTCCTTGCCATTTGTCCTATCGTAAATGACCAATTAAACTTCATCGGTCAATTAAACCATGTCAATTAAACGCCCCCCCTCCCACCTCCTCATTTTTTTTTTTTTTTACAAACGTCCCTGTCGTAGGTAAACGCCCCTGTCGAATAAACACCTTCCTCGAAAATATTATTTTTTTAAACGCCACACCGCCCCTCCCGACGAAAAATATAAATTTAATGAATGCTTGGATGGAACAAATACTATATACAACAAAGTTTAATAATGACGATAATTACTTCCTTTAAATAATTATATAAAAAGAAAGAAAAAAAAAACCGTCATAAAATTTTTGATTTTGTCGTTTATTCGATCATTTACGGTACTTTATTATTGACAACAAAAACTTCCTTGTTGACAATCATATCGTATATACGAATACTCTTTAAGCTCATCATTTCCAACATTGTCCCCTCCCAGTCGGCAAAAACTTGTTCAAAATTCGCAGTAAAGACGGAAGAACAACGTCTCTTTGCTAGATAGCAGTCTTTCAGTTTCATAAGATTACTTACATACGCTGCGCTCAACCTCGTTCCCAGGACTTCGCCGCTCTTCCGTATTTTGAAATGGCAAGAAGGCCTGGGAGCGAGGTTGTGCTACGCTTAATAACTCTCTTTGTGGGTGTGTTCTGTAAACGTTGTTAGATTTGTAGTTTTGTTAGATAATCTCTAACGAGGCACTCCCTCCTCCGTATTTAACTGTGTATTAATTTCAATCTACATAGTTAAAAAAAGCCATGTGGTAATGGGCGAATGTGGGAGTAGCTAAGTGTAAATTATTATCTTTCGACAAGGAAGTTGTAGGATTTATTCCATATAAGGTAGCAATCACCGAGAGCTTACTTCGGATTAACTTCGGAATTAGCCGTTTTGTTGCTAACTATGGGAAAGAGAAGTGAGGTTAAAAGAACATGCCGGATTTCAGTTGCTATGGAAAAGGGAAAAAGTTAAATCATAAAATTAACAACAGATCAACAACAAGTAAATGATTAGATAAACCTCAAAATATATGTCGAACATCACCTGCGGAGGAGCATTTTTTTAGTATAGTTTCCAGCTATGTACTTTTCCCGCTATAATTAAGACGTTTCCTTTATAGTTCATATTCTTCTAAAATCTCTAGTATGTTTGTAAGTAAGATAAAATATTACCTAAAGATAAACAACGTCGTTCCCAGGACGTCTTGCCTTCGAAACACCTAAAAGCTTTCCGTGTTTCAAAAAGGCAAGAAGCTCTGGGAACGAGGTTGCTATTTTGAAGACTTCCCTAACAGTAGAAATGACCTCAAGCACGTTTCAATGCATTCTCTATCCATTCCTCTCAGCTTTCTGCTTTGTTCTGATCGTCCCCAACCTCCAACACATTTTGATAAAAAAATATTTGACCTTACATAAATCTTTGGCCTTATATTACCGTTTTCAGCTTTACAGCTGAAAACTGTGCTCAAAAAACACTCCTTCTCAGGTTGTATAGAGAATAGTTGTCTTGCCCTCTCATCTAATTAAACTCATTTTAATTAATAACCCAACCGGCAAAAACCTGTTCAAAGTCAGCGAAATAACGTTGGAACAACGTTATTTGAACGTTGTTCTAACGTTATTTTGCTGACTTTGAACAGGTTTTTGCCGGCTGGGAAAGAGTGGGACATATATAATTGTTTATTATCCGTTTCAGCTCTTGATGTCTAATTCGAAACTACTCACAATGATAATCGATGATGATCTACACAATGATGGAATATAAAATAATTAACGTTTCCGAGAAACATTTTACCCACAGGGCGAAAACCTGTTCAAAGTCCGCAATAATTACGCTAGAACAACATTTTCAACTTCGTTTTAGCGAGTTTCCTGTTTACTACTGTCTGTCAGATGGGTAATTATTAAATTCAATTTGAAATACAACTAGTGGATGATCTAAAAGCTATAGTTTCAAATAACGTGGATATTCTTTGAACTGATGAGCACTTAATATTGACATAAACCCAACCTCTTTCCCAGGGTTTCTTGCCTATTCGAAATACAGAGAGCTGCTCTTTGTATGTCAAAAAGAAGAACGAGTTTGAATATATACTCTCCAAACCTAATTACTTTTTTATCACACATATGACTAAAAAATTTGGGACTTTTCATACAATTTATCTAGGATCATTTTCATTTTTTTTTTTGGTAACTAGGGATAATTTCCCCTAGCAACCATATTTTTGACGCCCGGTTAAAGATATTAATAATAACAATAAATTTAACAATTATTCATTTTTCAAAATGGCATCCAATGATGTTATATGCAAAAATTTGTGAAGTCCACGAAGGAAGAAACGTTCACAAACAATCTCACTTTCCATTCGTCTCGTGTTGTTTTTTTGTGGCCAAACTAGTTAGGGGGCACGGGCCCCCTAATATTTTTTCTACTGAAAAATAATTATATGAATAAAAACACGTGTTATCATTTTATACCATTGGTAAGAATACAATTCGTACCATTGGTACGAATACAAAGAAGCAATTCTTATGAAAATTCAACTTTTCTTTTTCAAATTTTGTTTACCATAGGTAAATAGGTCAATTTTGCAACCTCGTTCTCAGAGCTTCTTGCCTTTTCGAACACGCTCTTTCTCTTTCGAACGAGTTTTGTCATTTTGATTATATTTAGATCCTCACACATCTCCAAATTACAAAATTTTCCAGGACTTCGCCCCTGACTTGGAGGGCTTACAGCGCCTCTTAAGACCCCCAGCTGATAGTGCGTGGTTACGGCACTGATTCAGAAATATTTTCGAAATTGCTTCTATGAGGTCATATGTAGAAAAGTCAGTAGGATCCACACAAATTAAAACTAGTTCAATGTATGGTACACCAATTAGTATATCTTGTATATAGAATGTTACAAGTCTAACTGTCTAAGAGTTTCCAGAGACTTATATATGTATTTAGAAAGATGTGCTGGAACTCAATGTCCCAAGTGGACAGATATACACTTTGAGCATGAGCTCCAGCATGTGTTATATATGAGACATAAGTCATGCAATGTATGAAGAGGTCATACACAAGAACATGACTTACAGCATGTGTCACAAATGTCATGAGTCATGCATGATGTGTACTTGGCACAAGAGGCATGACTCACAGCATGCATATCAGAAAATAAATGTCCTATTGATATGACCCAAAATTTGGACCAAATTTTGGGTGATATGTCTATTTACATCACACTCGCCCTTTTTAGGACGAAGTGTCTAAAAAGTATATTCATCAGTTGATAAGTCCTTAGCCATTTTTTCAATTCTCGATATTGCTCTTTGTTTCGCCCTTCTTGCGGATCGGTAACTCGTTTCGACCACGTTCTTGTCAATGTCTTATTGATATTAGTTTCGTTCACTTGATTGTCTTTCTGTACCAACTACTTTCGCGGGAAGAAACTTTCGCGGAAAAAAACTTTCGCGGCAATTTAACCCCGATTTCCGCGAAAGTTTCTTC
>JAULBZ010006250.1:0-12555 GCA_032360805.1 Neoturris breviconis
TAGCAATATGAACTTTCATCTAGACCACAGAAGGAAAAATTTGAAAAAAATATCTGAGGGTGATTTTGTACCTTTAAACATCATAAGATCACAAGATGCATTGTTGATATGATCTTATTTCTATTGTTTGCGTATTAAACATACAGAACATAATAAGATGTTTAGATTTATATACGAGAAAATTACTATCATTTTATATATGATAATTTGCTATGAAGATGAAAAGTGCAGAAAAAAATCAAAAATATTTTAATTAAATATGATTTTATTCTCGAGAGTTAAACTTGAAAATAGTTGCGTTGCCAAACTAACGACAAAAAACACACGCATACAGAAATAAAAAAATCACCATTGCTGGGCATGCCAGTAAACGCATGAGGTGAATCAATATAGATTCGAACTCAAAATAATAATAAATATGCATACTTCAAATAACCTAGTTCACAAATATCGTTCTGTGCTTAGAATGAACAGACTATGCTCGGTATGCTATGCACTGAACAAATCTGACAGAAGAAGTCCAGTACGAGAGTAATCATCGAAAAAGCACGATTAAGTAATATTTCAATGTATTCTTTTAAAGGGGAATTAAGGTTTGGAATTCGCGATATAACATTTTGTTCTCAAAAGCATCTAGAAGCATCATACAATATACCCATAAACTTTTTTTTCCATATAAAATGTAGTAAAGGGTCTAAATGAGCCTTTACTTATCGAGCGATTAGATTACGTAATTGGGGTGGCGAGTTTATTCACCAACACGGTTTGTTAGGGAGTTGTAACGTCACACTTGTGTAAAACATTTAGCGCCAAGCTAAAGAAAGAGAAAATGGCTGATTCCTCTAGCAAGGAAGAAGTTATTTTTGAATCTTCTTCTGAATGGCTAAAGAAAAACAAGGTACAAGGTTACACAAAACAAAACAAAACAAACATCGCTTAAATTATCATCGAAGTGCTAAAGAAAACCGAGGTTGCATAAACATAGCCACATAAAAAGCTTTTCTATCAACTGTTTTTATAAAGAACGGACACAATGAGCTAAAACGTGAATAATTATCAACTTCTGACTTGTGTTGAAGAAAATGATGTAGCTGGTAAATTAAATTGTAAACACAAGTATATTTTATAATAATTCTATATCCTATAAAAAAGAAAATAAGAATAAAAACGGGAGAAAGTTTGAAGAGTAATGAAACTAAAATATTTTCTAAGAAACTGTAATGGCTTCCTGATAAGAAATTATGTATTGTTTTTTTAATTCTTTTCCACATTGTAAGGGATTTGGGTAGCTGATTTCTAATGTTTTTCGGGAGGGTAATTCCAAACCTTAATTCCCCTTTAACTCGTTGATCAATGCACACTATTACCATAAGAACGTTACACTGTCTTGTGGGTTTATATTACATATTTCTTTTGCCAAGTCTTAAACTTAAAATTAAACTTTACTCCATACATAGCTACATAGTTCTGCGTCATACAAGGCTAGCCGAAAATAATTTTTAGCCTCAATTGGAAATGTCATTACCATAGTTAAAAAAGCATGCTAATATAGGAAGCCGGTATTCAGGCTACTTTGCCCAAAATTTAGCCTGACATGGGGATGTCAATTATGTGGTTAATAATTACCCTAATATAAGAACGTAGAACTTAAACTATTTTGTCCAGATTCTCTACGGAGAAGAGAAAAACTGCCCAAATGAATAGCTTTCTTTTATACAGAAATCTAATAAACTAGGAACAAGTAATATATTAACAAACCAATAACATGAAATAGTCAACTCATGTTAAAAACAACATGAAGTTAGAATAAATTAACTAATCCACTAACAGCGTGACCAGTTGCCTGATACACAAACCCTGGAGTAAGCGATAGTAAAGTATCATTCTTATCAAGTTTTTTATTTTTTAAATCGTGTCCTCATCTCAAGGCTCCGTCACTACTAGAAGAGAGGGTACTTTGTACCATCTCCAGATCTTCATTAATCTTCTAAGAAGGGATATGATTTGCAGACTTTTGTTGGAACGGTTGAATTTTGCTAGACAATGGATGGTAGATTTACTAAATACCACAGTTGTATTGAAGCAAAGTTATATCTTTATATATACATATTATAGTTTAATTTGGTCGATAATGTATGAATTTAATGTGGTGGTAGTTCTTGGTAAGTCTTACGGTATAACTGCGGTGTAAATGCTGTGTATAATTGTTCAAGAGTAAATAATTACCTGAAGCTATGCTCAAATATCACTCCTCCACGGTGATTATTTGCTCTTATTTCAGGCACTGTATTAACTTATCACTAACAGTAAAATATGATACAATGAATGCACATAGATATATATGCAATTTATTTATATTATTATAATAACGCGTTGCTACAGGCATTCTCCTGTTGTCCTACAATTTGAACCTTATTCAATGTTCTTAAAGATGTGGTTAACCATCTGAATAAGACCTAAAATGTGGTTAACCTTTTGAATAAGACCTAAAATATGAATTGTGTAAATCCAATGTGCTCGTTATTAAGTTTACTGTATTTAAATCATCTTTGTAGTTCTTGAATAACAATCACTCCTCCACAAGGCTTATTTGCTCTTAAACCACTCCTCCTTATATACTGAAAATATTGGAATATTAGAAATGGCATCAATAAGACAGCAGTCATATATTCATGAGAGGTCAAAAAGACAACAGAGATTAGCATGATAGTTTTTGTAATATATACTTCACCATTGTTACATGTGTGTGCGTGATAAACATAACTTTTATTGATTTAGGATTGTTTGGAATTGTTTTCTGTCAGGATGTTTGTACAGATATAGCAAAGTTAGTTATTCATCTTCTCTTTTGATCATAGCTTTTAGTATATTGTATATATTGTATACTACAGACCATTGGCAGGACCTATTGTAACTATAGTTTCTTCATATTTTCCATTGGGTGTAAAGAAATGGCTGATCGCACTTTATTTGTTGAAGTTACTCTTAAGTCGGGTTCCCAGTGCACAATGAAAGCTCATCGCTTTTGTTTATCACAACGATGAGATTTTATTGTCTAGTGAGAATTGGTAAGCGATGAATTTTTTTAAGTTCGTCGCCTAAATTTTTAGGCAATGAGAAAAGCGATGAATATAAAAAACTTTTGATATTTCATCACCTATTGCATTGGTTATATCTATTGAAATAATGATTATTCAAAGAGTACCGCTTTTAACGCACAAAAAAACATTGTTCCCTTTAAATTTTAAAGCAAACTATTGTATTTTATGCGATGAGCATATGAATGTAGTAGGAACACACGACGAAATAACCTTTTGAATCTTTAAAAAGCTTTAGGAACATTGTTCAAACAAAAACCTGAATCGCTAATTCTGTTTGAAAATAGAAATTTGTGAAAATAACTTTAAAACATTTACAGAGAAAAATTGAATGAGTAAAAAATCTTGCAATCAATTGGTTTAACTTTGTTGACTCAGCAATCTTCTGCGCCATATGGGAAGTATATGTTGTTGTATATGTTGCATTTCTCTGTGACACTATGCTCAAAAATTGTTTAAAACAATGTTAATCTGTTATAGTTTTGGATACTTTAAACATGGATCAAATGTGAAGCTCAATTATGATGAAGCATTGTTTCAAGTCAAGATTAATGATGGTTCATTATTATCTTTAAGTGGGATATCAAGCTCATGTTACCATGTAAGCATAATTTGACAAGATGGTTGGTGTCTGTGCAGGTCAATGAGCTTGCGCTGGATTGGTTTCTTCGGTACGAAGAAAACCAATTCATTGCAAGATCATTGACTCAGTGCTCTCCTTTAGATGGTTTAAAATTGTTGAACATAAATAATTTAAAAGTATTGATTCCATGCACATTTTAATACATTAAGGGAAGAAACAAATACAGAGGGAAATGCTGCGGAAGAAAAAAGTACACAAATTAATTATTGTGGTTATGCCTCCGAATCGCAATAATAATTTCTGCATTTTTTCAGATTTATTTTGTAAAAAATATACCTTAAAATCTCAAAATATATTATTTTTCTACTAATTTTGCTTGTGGCTCTACTAAATTCTACAAAATCTCAAATAATTTGAGCTCTGAATTACAAAATTGTGTGATTATTTCTCACGTAATCAATTATAATCAATATAATCAATTTTAAAAAACTCTTTTGGATTTACAGTTCTAACTTTTCTCTTCACATGGATCCATATGAAATAAAATCCATAATTTTTTTATCTGTGATTATTTTGGCTTATACTTTTCTCTGAAGGAGTAAACAAATTTGAAGTTCTTTGTTAATGTATTGCCACGCTTCGAAATTTCAAGAATTCACGGTAACTAGGACAGGGTTCTGTTGTAATCCTTTTGGAACCCATCTGTTCCGTGGCACACCGGCATCAGTTCCGTGGAAAATATTTAGGTTCCATAGGTTCTATGTTTTTTCGTTACGGTAAAGTTAGGTTCCGTATTTGGATTCTGTTATTTCTTTTCCTTATTTTCATAAATGCATCTTATCTCTGGTACTTTAAACTTAAAGTATACGAGGTTGAAAAAGACTTAAAGTATTGTCTTTATTAATATAATGCACATTTATTTTGTTTCAAAAATAAATAATTCTTACTATTTTTAATAAGATATTTAAACCGGACAAAAATATGTCGCTCTTCACCGTGGAGTTTTTAATTAATTTAAAATAAGTTAACTCATATAAACGAAGGCTCTATGACTGAGAGCATGTTTTTATTTGACATGTATGAAAGGTATTCGATTAACTTGTAAGAGAACAATTAAACAAAATGACTGCTGGAACATCTATAGCGTTTGTCAAGAAACCACCCTCCTATGTAGATGAATATTAATATAATAATTTGAAGCTCAAGTGACAAATTTTATTTAATAAGCTTACTTTTACTCTCATCACAGAAACAAAAGATGGGTTCTGTCTCTAGAGATTTACGGAACCTTTATGGTACCGGAACGAGCGGTACCATGAAATTTTGAGGCCTTATTGCAATAAATTGTATTAAAGTCAAACAAGAGTAAGAATTAATGTAAATAAAGCCTGGTTCACATTACATGGGATGTGAATTTTATATAATTTCAGTTTATACCACTCTTGACTCTTGATAAAGCAATAAAGTGAGAGTAGAAAAGATAAAGGTAAAGATGCAGATTAAAGCAATAATTTAATAAAGCCCACGGAAGAGAATGGATAGTATGGGCCCTAATAAATACATAGGTTATGAGGTAATTCATATTCTCTCTGCTTACACCACACATGGATGCATCTAGGTCTATTTGCATCAATTTCGTCTCTGTAGTTTTTATCCTTATAGAACATTATCTTTTGAAAAAAGTAATAATGTCTTGATTTTTTACATTTAGTGCACTCCACAGTTATGTGCAGAAAAGACAGATTTTATATCAGTTGTTGTCTCAACTAACTTTGTTTTCAAATATGAAATCTCAACAATTAATGGAAAATTAAAACAAAGAGTTTGCAAGTAAGATTTTCATCTTGGTGAGGCAACAGTGTTTGAACTAAGAATAAATAATCACTGTGGAGGAGGGATTTTGGAGCATTGCTTCAGACTTTATTGTCTGAAGCAATGCTTAAACTCACTCTTCCACAGTGATTATTTGTGATTCTTTTGAGCACTGAGCAAACATTATGACATAATATTACAATACTAATTACATGATAAATTAACATGAATACATGAAATGTAATAAAATTGCTTTTGTTGATCTAGAGAGATAATTATGATGTTAATTAATATTTAATTATGCTTTATATTATATAGGTACAGTAATATACCCGGGCCTCTAGAGTTAAACCAATCATAATGCTTTTTGTTGCATCTAAATTTTAACGTTTTAAATGCAAAAATAAATGTGAATTTATTAATGCATTTTTCAACGTCACTTTAATTATGACTGCGTTAATTACATATAATAAGGTCTTATTTGTAGACATCAGTTTGTGTAGTATATGCATTATCATACTGTACATGACATCGACATCCGTTTGTATCATCCCTTTGTGTATAAATACAATCGGATGTCGATGTCATGTACAGTATAATAATGTATACTCTACCCTACACAAACCGATGTCAATATACACAAACCGATGTATGGAGTATACATTATTATAATGTTCATAACATCAACATCGGTTTGTGTAGAGTATACATTATTATACTGTATGACATCTGCATCGGTTTGTGTAGAGTATACATTATTATACTGTATGACATCTGCATCGGTTTGTGTAGGGTATACATTATTATACTGTATGACATCTGCATCGGTTTGTGTAGGGTATACATTATTATAATGTGCATTCGACATCTGCATCGGTTTGTGTAGAGTATACATTATTATACTGTATATGACATCTGCATCGGTTTGTGTAGGGTATACATTATTATAATGTGCATGAATAATCTGATTTTTTGTTGGAAACACGCACACTGGTCAAACCAAGAGTAAATAATCAGTGTGGAGAAGGGATTTATTTTTGAGCATAGCTTCAGGCCACAAAAACTGATGCTCAAAAATCACTCCTGTACAGTGATTATTTGCTTTTATTTCGACCCGTGCAAATAAGAATCTTTAGTTTGTGTGGTAGTATATGATCCTAATTCTTTGAAGGTTTATGAGGATAAAATGTATGATTTGTATGATTTTAGTCGACGTTTGACAGTGGAAACAAGGATATATCAACATTTCAATTTTAATAGAATCAATATTATCGAGTGATGATATAGATTATCAAAAATGAAAATATATGAAATACACATTGTTTTTTTTATGAGAACAATGTTTTTAAGAACATTAGGCTGAAAATTTGGGCAAAAGTTAAGAACACGCTAATAACATTTCAGACTGAAGTTCTTAAAATGTTAGAACATAATTTCAAAAGGAATGTATACTGATCTAAAAAGCTATAATAAATGTATTTCTACATCATAAAATCATCAGTATCGTCCAAGAATGCTGTATTGTTGTAAAAGTATGAAAACATTGAGTTTCAAAGTCATTTATGTGTTCTATCTAGTCAAGGAAATAATTAAGAATAATCTTAAGAACATTTGAGAAAAAATTGAAGAAAAACATAGGAACAACGAGTATAAAAAAAAAAAAAAAAAAAAAGTATAATTCTGTTTATCTATTTTATTATCAAACTTGAACATAAATTGAATGTTTCTGTAAGGATATCTAAGGATTTTGCAACATTTAACATTCAAAATAAGAACAGACTTTGGGTGAGCTAGAAATGCTCAAAAATCCCTCCTTTAGAGTGATTATTTTTTCTTATTTCAAACACGAACATTCCATTTTATTTTCATTATTAAGCAAGTTCAAAAGAGTCACAATAAACATTATCTGGTATGTTGAACAATATTATGACTGATGTATTGTTTTTACAGTGATTCTTATCATTTTAAAGAACATGGTCATTATTTGGTGAATATCATAAAAGATAAACAAACAGCTAATTTGTCATGCAGTGAAGTGATTGTTACAAAGAAGCATGATTTTGTTTATATACGTAAGTTTTGTAAGAGTCTATCTGTTTTGTAGCGAGCTAGCAATGGGTTGGTTTCTTCATCGACTTGTTACTCTTTTTGTGGTGGATGTCTTCAAATTAGCATTTTAGCAATTGATTTGATTTTTGTGATGAAGAAAGCAGTTAAATTGCAAGGTTATTGTCAATACATTCTTCATTTCAGCTTTTTAGCCCACCAAACAAAGTTTGGTTGGGCTATTGCTATCATTTTGTGGTGGCGGCCTGCTTTTCTTAATAGACCATGTTTCCGAAGGGATAGCATATTGAAATTCAGTACAAGCATTGATGATGATATTCTAGAAGGACTTGCCAAAATCTATCTTCCACTCGGTCTCGAGTTTTGGGGAAAAAGGGTCCAAATTGATTTTTTGGTCCAATGGACCGAAAAGGTGCCGGACCAGCTTGAAATTTTGATATTACATTCTAGGCAGTATTACAAGACTGCTGGCCAATTTATTATCAATTTTGTCTATTTGGGACCGAGTATCGGAGAAAAATGTTTTTTTAAAAACATTTAATTTACGTTCACCAAAATGAATTTCTCATGATTTTTTTAATTCTGTTTATAAGAATCCGACCAGAGTCACATTTGGACATAGAACATTTTTGAAAATTAACTTTTCTATAAGACTTTGACCATGAAACTTTTTTTTTGAAAAATAGTTGTTCTCTGTGACTTTGACCACATTCATTAAAATGATTTTCTCATGATTTTTGTTGACTTAAAAATTTTTTGAATTCAGTTGATAAGGATTTGACCAGAATCACATTTGGACATAGAACATTTTTGAAAATTAACTTTTCTATGAGACTTTGAACATGAAACTTTTTTGGCAGACATTTTGTATGTTGGGGAAGCTTCTTCAAACTTTTAAGATGATAAGTGATATTAATGTGTATTCACTTTAGGGCCATAAAACATTTAAGTACTATCATCAGTATAAATTCTTATAACATTATTCATTACTCACCATTCAGTATTAGAAATATAATGACAATATACAATTCAACAGAGGAAGAGTTTTTCAATAAAATATAAATTGTATGTTGATTTTTATAACATTCATTACTCCCAATTCAAATTAAAATCTAATGACAATACACAATTCAACAGAGGAAGATTTTAAAGATAAAAGAATACATTTGTTTAAATGAATATGTAATTTTTATTTATTCATTATCCTTTATTTATTTCTAACTTTAATAGCAGATAGTGGCACCCACCCACTGTACTTATCATTTTTAATATACTTATCTTTAATGGTCCTACAGAACATAAAGCACAATAATATATTTTATAAAACTAAATTATATTATTCAGTGTGTCATAATGCTATGATGTATAATGTGTGTGACCAATTCATATCCAGCACAATAATATAATTTATAGGCTTAATCAAGTTCCAATCTAATTTATATGCATTGTGGAGGAGTAACTTTTGAGCATTGCTTCAGGCTATGATATAAAATTTCACTACTCCCCTCACAGTGACTTGACCTAAATTTATCTTGATAAAGGTGTTTCAACTGTTTATTTGATCTGAAAATTTTATCAACTTAATAAAGGCATGAATAAGGGATAGTTTTACCTTCATATTGTTGTTCGAATTGTTTATTTGACCTGATATTTATCAACTTATTAAGGACATGAAATCCTAATGCTATGTACTCCTCCGCAGTAACCTGACATAATTTTACGTTGAAAAAGCTATTCCGAATGTTTGTTCGAACTGAAACTTTACCATCTTGATAAAGATATTATTTCAAATACTGACGTATAATGTGTGTATGCAAATTATATTTATGTACTTAGGTTTAACTTTCACTTGGTTTGGTAGGCTACATACAATAACAAACCTCAGATTTAAAATAGCTTTAATGACTTTGTCATAGTCTCTTTTTCATTCTTCTAGTGAAGTTAAGCTCTATTTTATGCCCTTACAAGTTTCACAAAGATATTTAGTAATATCTTTTGTAACTTCATGTATTTATTCTATCATGTTCTATCTGTCTAATGAGCATGTCTGATAAAATACATGTTAACCATCACAGTTCTTAAACCAGATAAACAAGTACAAGATAGCATGCTCCTTTAAAAACTTAATAACCCATTCGTCAATCACACTAAAGTTTGTAACTTCTTCAAGTAGATTGTCAACTTCTTTGAGAGATGTGCTTGGTTCACATTACTTTGTTTTTCTTTAGCATTGGTCGTCTTATTTCCTTTGATATTGTTCCTTATCATTGTTTATAATATAACCATGTATTTTTGGAGGTAAGCTGCCATTTTTTCATCATAACCCTATTCAGCCTGGAGCGCAAAGGATCCCACCCCTAGCAGTTTTTTAGGGTATCTCTGGAAGTAGTGGAGCTTTTGAGCTGAAACTTTTTCATAATTTGATATTTATTTATGATATAATTTGATATGTACTCTGCATAAATACGCATTAAAAATAATGTGAACTTCGAATAAATGAACTAATCAACTAGGCGCTAAGCGATTGCCCACTACACCAAGCTTGGAGATATCAATAATAAAGTACCATTGTTATATAATTACTTTAGAAACCACACTGCTTAATAAATTGGCAAAAATTTCCACCCCCTTTTTTTGACCACCTGGTAAAATAAAATTTGATTTGGAGCCATTATGATCTAATTTTTATAGATTTATTAATTAGATTTATTCTGAAATCAGAATTTTAACTACTATAACAAGGTAAAATACATTTGGAGTGAGAAGGAATGTTAAAATCCCTATAAAAACACGAATAAAATGGAAGAGCTAAACTTATCATTAATTATTTGAGACAGCATAACTATCAATCGGTATTAACTGGTGGGTTACTTGAGAATAAATTCTCCAATGGTTAATGTGACATAAATCTTTTTTGTATTTTTTTTTTGTATTTCAGGAAGCATCTTCTGAAAAGACAGATTGGATACACCAGAATTGTAAGTCAAGTTGCTTTCACTTGATTGGCTTCTGTGTAATGAAGAAACCAATCGAATGAGAGCTTATTGCAATAATGTCCTACTTGACACTAAAATTATGTTTTAGTATGTTGTGAATAAAATTTCTTTGTAGGTAATTCAAGATTTGAAAAAAAAATCATAAAAACCATAAAAAAATACAAGTTACTGGAAACTTGTTTAGTGGGTGATGCCAGAGACTGTCCTGCGCATTATTTTTTAGAAAGAATGAGAGATAAGGTTAAATTTATTCACCAGACCTTGTATCCAGTGTAAGCCAAAAGATATCTGGAAGGTTTTATGTCACAAATTGAAATTGAAATTATGTTTTATTATGTTGTGAATATATAAGATTTCTTTGTAGGTAATTCAAGATTTTGTCATATGTTTATTGTTTGCTTATTACCCAGTGGGAAAAACTTGTTCAAAGTCTGCAGTAAAGACGCTAGAACAACGTTCACTGAATATGTTTAACCAAAATTTATAACGTTCTTAGTTGCTTGAAATATCATAACAGAAGATAATTTCCTTATTTGGATGTTTTGAGACAATAACATTTCCAGGATATTTCAGTTTGTTCTTAACTTCTTACAGATTTTGAAAGTTTGAAAGCCGCTATGTGTAACCATAAAATTTCTATTTTTCAATTACATTGCTTTCAACCGATGTAATGGCTTCACTTAGAGTTTGCATAAATAACTTCACCTAGTGAAATTAAAGTTAAATGTTTGGTACTTTACATATTCTGTTTTCAGAGTGATGATGATTCAGATAAAGGTTTTGAAGCTTCATCATCTTCACATAAATATGGAAGTACAGAAACTAGTTATACATCGTCAACTCATCCAGTGAATGTGAATGGTCGTCCAACTGCACGAAGTCGTATCAAATCACTTGATACTTTTAGAGGGTAATAAAACATTTGATGTTCGAAGTAACATTGATAGAAGGATTCTCCCTATGTAATTTTAGAATAGCTAATGCCAAATTTATGAAATCTTTCCATTTTAATAACCTTATACCCAATCTTTTTTGACATTGATAAGTCGTTGTGTGTCAGCTGGATAGTTTTGTTTTTCTTTTCTGTAATATGTTGCCAAGTTATCATATCAAGTAATCATGCTCCTGGATAAATGAGGTTAAAGGAAGGAAAGTTAACTAAATTTGATTTACTTCACACGAATAAAAGTTTCAAGGTCATTATGAGCGCTCCTTTGGACATCACTTATCTCTAGCCTTGATACTCTTATTTTTTATATAATTTAGAATCAGCATCATTGTAATGATCTTTGTCAATTATACCGGTGGAAGATATTGGTTTTTCAATCATTCAGCATGGAATGGTAAGAGACCACCTCAAAAATAAAATTTGCAGAGAAGAGTACTCAGTCAATGAGCTTGCAATGTATTGGTTTCTTTGTAGTGAAGAAAACAATTCATTGCAAGTTATTTGATGTAACTCCTTTCTGTCTAGTTTCATTTTTACAAAGTTTGGATTGGCTACTTTAAAATTTCGATTTCGTTCAATCGGTCCCGAGTTTTGGGCAAAAAGAGTCCAAATTGCATTCTCGGTCCAATTTACCGAAAAGGCGTGGTACCATCCTTTCATTCTAGGCATTATTACGAGACCACTGGCCAAATGCATTTCGATATTAATTCAAAAATTTGCTTTACACTCACCAAAATGATCAATTTTTGATTTTTGTTGAAAAATAAATTTTTTGAATTCTGTTTATAAGTGTTTGACCAAAGTCACATTTCGACTCATTATTTTTTATTTCTCCGAGGCATTCACAAAAATGATCAATTTGTGATTTTTGTTGAAGTTTTTGCACTGTTTATAAGGATTTGACCAGAATTATATTTAAACTTAGGGAGCGTCTACATATTTCGGCTAACGTTTTAGCCGATTTTAGCCGATTATAATCGGCTAAAATCGGCTAAATTCGGCTAACTGATATTTTATCTGATTATTCGAATCGGCTAACATCGGCTCGTA
>JAULBZ010006251.1:0-12555 GCA_032360805.1 Neoturris breviconis
TTTCAGCCAACTTGGCTGAAAATATTCTGAAAAATCTCTCCTCCACAGTGATGGCCGGCTGTTATTTCGAGCCCTGATTAGGAAATAGTAATACATACCTAGATCATAATTATATCCAACACTGTATATCATGTTACCTTAGAGCCAAGTATAGTTTTATTATTATATTATTTTATTATCTAGATGAATGAAGAACAGTTATGTAAAGTATTTGGAAGGTATGGTCCACTAGCGAGTGTCAAAATTATGTGGCCCAGAACGGAGGAAGAGAAAGCACGAAATCGGAATTGTGGTTTTGTTGCTTTTATGACTAGAAAAGACGGTGAAAAAGCATTGGATGACATAGAAGGTTACTTTTGACAGTTTTCTTTTGTTTTATAAACTCTCTCTCTTTGTCTGTTCAGGGACAATTCATAATGGCCACTTATATTTCATATAGAGGAAATTCCTTTTACATCTTTATACTGTTTTTCTTGGGAAGGTTTAATATAAAAAAAGTGATTTTAATATAAACTATCTCTCCATAACACAACTTGCCATGTTTTCATATCTTTGTGAGTGTGGTGAGGCTAAACAAAACAGCAATATTTTCTCAAGAAATTTTTCTAAGCTAGCGCAAGGTAGGTCAATTTTTTCACAAGGTCAGTGAAAAGTGCATCGTCATTGTACCGATTTAACATTGGCTGTTGTTGGACTATTATCAAGTTATTACAGTTTTGTAGAGTGGTCGAAATAAGAGCAAATAATCACTCTGGGGGATGAATTATTTAGCATTGCTTCCACTCCTCCACAGTGATTATTTGCTCTAACTTTGAACACTGTTATATATAATATCAAAATGTCAATGCAAGCTACTGTACAGTTTTCCAAAAATCACTCCTCTGCAGGTGATGTCCGACTGTTATTTTAAGGCTTGCAATGTCAAAATTAATATCTGCAAAGAGGAGAGTGTTTAGCTAACATAACAATCTATAACTGAATGCTTTCTCCATTAGAAAGAAATAAATTAATTTTGACATAGCAACAACATTGCTGAAAACACTGACAATTAGGGACAAATACTTGCATGCATGAAACTACTGAAATAATAAAGAAAGTGGCGCCAGTGGTCGACATAGGTGTAAACAATCACTGTGAAGTAGGGGTATTTTAGAATAGCTTCTGGCTTTGTAGCTTGAAGCTATGCTCAAAAATCACTCCATCACAGCTCTTATTTTGAGCAATGTGCTCATATATTCAGTGATCGAAATAAAAGTAAATAATCACTGTAGAGAACAAAATCCTTCTCCACAGTGATTATTTTGTCTTATTTTGACCACTGCATATTGGTTATAAAGTTCATTTGGAAGTATTTTGAATTTTTAGGAAAATATGTGATGGAGTTTGAGATGAAAATTGGTTGGGGTAAGGCTGTACCCACTCCACCTCAACCAATATATATTCATCCTTCACAATCGCAAGCTCTCAAACCACCGAAGCAATCAGGTCTACCGTTCAACTCTCAACTACCATACCGGATGAAAAAAGCTGGCATACCATTTAATGGGGTAGGTTATGGCAGAAGATATATATTTTTCTAACTAATATCTTCTTTTTCAGGGTTTTGTTTTAGGCTGAGCAGGTTTTTTACTGGCTTCGTTTTTGCGTTGCTTTTTTGCTTTTTGCGTTTTTGTGCTAGCTTTTTTATGGAGATATGGATGGCAATGATATGCTTGTATAATCACGGTAATCTTTCATTGACCGGGTAAACCCATTGTTTCTGTCTTATCCCATATATAATCCCAACAAAGGTTAAATAAGCTGTCCTTCAGAAAATTTACTTTATGCAAAATATTAACGATTCTTCGATTTCTTAGAATTTAGAAAATACTGTCGTCAAAGTTGTAATTCCTACGGAAAGGTATTTTATTCACTTGCTACAAGATGTCATCAACGAGGCTTTGATATTAGGTTTCACACACTGCTGAAACAAAGTAGTATAACCTTAAATATTTTATGAAATGTTTTTACTGCGGGGAAGGGGAGGATGAAAAATATTTCTGTTTTTAATGAGCTAGTAAGGTGCATATTTTGCCAGTGTAAGTTAAGAGAGAAATAACTATCAGAATGTGTTTAGGGTATGACCATTTTTTGTTCCAATGGGAATTAGATTATTTAAATGATGCATACATAACCAGTACTAACCTGTCCCAATATCATCACACTTTCTAATAATAGTTACGACAGAGGACTATATATTTCAGGAATAAATCTCAACCTATATTCTTAAACACCCTTCTATGTTGAAACATCTATTTGTATGAGCCCTTGTTTATTATCATTTTTAAAAAGTTATTAAATGTAGAATTTTTTTAGGGCCATCTTATCGCTTGTTAATCGTGTTGTTGAATTTGTTGTTCGAGAAGGGCCGATGTTTGAAGCTATGATAATGAATAGAGAATTATCTAATCCATTATACAGGTTAGCTAGCTGTAACCTGTGGAGGAGTGTCTTTTGACTATAGTTTTTTACTTAAAGCTGAAAACTGTACTAAAAAAACTCCTCCACATGTGATATCCGACCCTTATTTTGAGGTTTGAGTTAATGATTGCTTTGTCAACAAGCTTCAGTTAAACATCACAATGTGGATCAGTGTTTTTGAGTACCATAAAGCTGAAAACTGTACTCTAAAACACTCCTCCACAAGTGATACCCAACTGCTATTTTGAGACTTGTGTAGACTATATATACCTAAATGATAATATTTTGAAACTTAATATCAAAATTTATAATATCAAAATTTATAATCTAAAAAGACCTACAAAACTGTTTTTGGACCAAGATTTTAGCCCTAGAATATTTCAATATGATATTTTTTTTAAAAAATATATATATTTGTAATTTTTATTTATTTTTAGATTCTTATTCGATAACAAAAGTAATGAGCATATCTATTACAGGTGGAGAGTGTTCTCACTTTTGCAGGTAAACACAGTGGTCAAAATAAGAGTAAACAAACACTATGGAGGAGTGATATTTGAACATAGATTCAGGCTTTGTAGCCTGAAGTTATGCTCTATAATCACTCCACTGCAATGAATATTTGCTCTTATAACAACCAGTGTACGTCCTGTACAACTAATTGAGGTTCCTGGTATTTGTACATAAATTATACCCTATTTATCCTTCCTGTGAAAGTATTTTGTCCGTCAGACATTTAAGTAAAACAAATATAGTTAGTTTTTTATTTTATAGAAGAACATCTATATAATGGGCTTGAAATAATAGCCAATCATCATTGTGGAGGAGAGATTTTTCAGAATATTTTTAGCCAATCTCTCCTCCACAGTGATGACCGGCTGTTATTTCAAGCTACTGTATTACTTTTATCCATGCTTCTTTCCATAAAGGTTTATACATAAGGAATACCATTCAAATTTTTAAAGTCTGTCATGCAATATGCATTGTTTGTTATCAGTGTAGCTTCTACCCTGAGCTTTTATTCTAGGGGAATACAACAATATATCCTGAGTTTCTATTCTATTTCTATTCTAGGGAGATACAACCAATAAATGGTCGCAAGAATGTTTCAGAATGTTCGTTGGTGGTGCAATATGGCAACCTCCCCTAGTAAACCCCTATGCTAATAAAACAATAGGAACTGGCATGACAGCATCTGCAGCAATTGCATCTGCTTCCAGTGCAAATGTACATAGTTCGATTTTAAGTGCTGTTCCATCAAACGTTGCTGATAATGAGGACGGTTCATCCCCTACGTTAGCAATGAAGAAAAACTTTCTGCTTGAACAACTACTCAAAGATTCCACATCGTCAGATGCTCAAAAAGAAGAAAAGAAATCTCTGTCAGACCGGTAACTTGCGTTCACTTAAATAGATAGCTTGTGTATAGTGTTCCCAATACAAATTGAAGTAGATTCTAAAAGTACTGCAGTTATTGTGTAATAGTAAATAATAGCTCTGGAGGAGGGATTTCTGAGCATTTGTAGCCTGAAGCTATGCTCACAAACCCCTTCTCCACGGTGATTATTTGCTCATATTAACCACAGGTACTGCTACATTAATTTTCGAGTATGCTTTTTTATTGCATTGTCTGTGGAGAAGTGATTTTTTGAGCATTGCTTTAGGCTTTGTAACCTGAAGCTATGTTCAAAAATCACTCCCCCATGGTGATTATTTGCTCTAATTTCGATCACTGAACTTACATTTAGAAATCGTGACAAGTTAGAAGATCTGTTACGTACCGTGAGTACAGATCGAATGAAGATTGGGGAATTAATGATGTGGTGTATAGATCATGCTGATTGCTCAGAAGAAGTAAGTCTTTCTTTCTTCAACTGCAATGGGCGTTGTTTGAAATAAGAACAAATAATCACTGTGGAGAAGTGAATTTGGATCATTGCTTAGGTAGATTGGCTTAAAGCAATTTTAAAAAATCCCTCATCCACAGTGATTATTATTTGTTCTTATTCGAAACGCTGAGATGGTTCAAAGTTTCCGATCAATTAGTGATTTTATAGAAAGCACGAAAATAAATAAGCATTGTGTTTAGGCATCCAAAGTTGTTTATAACTACCAGATATTACTAAAAGCTAAAAACTATACTAAAGAAGCACTCCTACACAGACAATGTTCAACAGTTATATTCATGCTTGGAGTTTGATCATGGAACTCTGTAAGATATAATGTATTTCAATGATTCTACAACTTGCAAGTGGGATTCATCTTTCCTAAAACTGAAAATGCCCTAACATTGCCTAAATAAATGCTAAATCAGTGTGGCGTTTGATAAATTATTATGCTATATGAATATAAATGTCAGTATTAAGTCTCTCCTCCACATTTCTTCTAACACTTTCTGTTTATTATTGTTTTTAGATTGTTGAGTGTATATGTGAATCTTTGTCAATTCTTGAAACACCAATACCTACGAAGGTGAAATTTTGATTACGTAAAAGCCTAGCATATTGTAATAATGTGCCCAGTGGGCAAAAGTCGGCAGTAAAGACGCTAGAACAACGTCGAACGTCATTACTGCGGAATTTGAACAGGCCTTTGCCCACTGGGTGGTATATGTTCATTATCAAGCCCTCTCAGTATGCGATGTTATGCATGCAACGTTAAAGAGATGTATGCTGTATGCAACGTTAAAGAGATTTCTTTTTGACGTTATGATGTGAAAAAGACGTCTTTGCGACGTTGAAAAGACACCACGTGTCGAGAGGAAGGTTAAATTTTATTTTACTGCTGTATTCATTTGGGTTTACTTTAGATACTTAAAATCACAATTTGTGCTACAAATTGATTCGTATTCTTTTTTCCACAGGTGTATTATATGTCAGTGTTTGAAATAAGAACAAATAATCACTGTGGAGGAGGAATTTTGAACGTAGCTTCAAGCTTGAAGTAATGCTCAAAAATCACTCTTCCACAGTGATTATTTGTTGCTATTTCAAACACCGGATGTTTATTTCTTTGATAGGTTGCTCGATTATTTGTTGTCAGCGATATACTTCATAATTCAAGTGCAAAAGTTCACAACGCTTCAAAGTTTAGAAAGGTGTAAGTAATAACTTAAAACGTACATTACTCTTCAAATGGTAAATTCCTGTGTTAGGATTTTTTAAGGCAAACTTTTCATTTTTAAATCACTTTTTCTCATTGAATAATAAAGCGATGTTTAGATTATATTTTTGTGTGTAACTATCGTAGACAAACAGTTTTAGACACCTTATACCTCTATCCAGTTTATTCCGAAGATTTTCCAAAAAATCCTCCGAAAACCCCACCTCCTCCCCTTTATTACACCCCCATGGGAGTGTAGAAGCATTTTAATTGTATTTTTGTTTGCTAATGTGCATCTCATTAGATAAATTTGGATGAATATAATTACCACTGTTTATGAAAACGATAATCTAAATCTAAATCAAGAATATAAAACAATGATTTTACAAATCTTCAGATATTTATTTTTAGGCAGAATTTTTGAGCATAGCTTCAAGATTTGAGTGGTGCTCAGATCTGAATAAGAACAGTAATCATTGTCAAGATTTATTTAAGCATCAAAGAGTTCTTTATAAGAAATAGGAAAAAAAACGTGTGGAAACTTTCCAGTGGGTAAAAACCTGTTCAAAGTCAGAAGAATAACGTTAGAACAACGTTCTGTGAACGTTTTTCTAACGTTATTTTGCTGACTTTGAACAGGTATTTGCCGGCTGGGAGTAAAGAAGCTTTAAAAACAACGTTGAACTTTCTTGGATAAATGTCCAGCCTGTGATAACACCCTCCTTAAATAAATGCCATGCTCAAAAATCTCTCCTCCACTGTGATTATTTGCTGTTATTTCGAACACTATCCACCTGAAGAAAAAATCATAATTTTTTTTAGATTTCAAAACGAACTACTGGAAACTATGGAGCATTTACATAAAGCTCTAGAAACATGCAGTACGAAATCACAAACAGAAAAATTCAGAGTAAGTGTAGATTACAGTTTGGGATAATTAGTGCTCTTATTTAAAAGTAAATAATCACTGTGGAGGAGTGATTTTTGAGCATAGCTTCAGGCTACAAAGTTTGAAGCTATGCTCAAAAAGCCCTCCTCCATATCTCTCATATTTTGATGACTGATAATTGGAATGTGAATACAAGCTACAAAATGTGACATGATGTCATAGCTTATTATATAAATCATTTCTCATCTTTCTCAGAGAGCAATAACTTGTTTAAGTCAGCAGTAAAGACGCTAGAACAACGTCGAACAATGTTGTTCTAGCGTGCTTGCTCCAGACTTTGGCCAAGTTTTTACCCTCAGGGTTTCTCCATACTAAAGTTACTATGAAAATTCGTGTCCTAAAAATGTTTATATCCATTTGTGAAAATTTTTGTTTACGAAATGCTTGCGAAAGTTTATTTTGCATAAGGAGCCATCTCCAAAATTTGTTTCAAAAAGCAGATATTTTAGCGGCTTTAAAGAAGTCAAAATCAATAAATTTAAAAAAAATTAATCTACAATGAAGAGTTTTAGGTCAACGAGCTTGCACAATCAAATGCAAGATCGTTGATTCAGCACTCTTCCCATGGGAACAGATTTTGAATTGATCTGTTTGTTCTATTGTCCGATGCGATCTAAAACAATTTGTTTATAGAAACAAGTTCTCACTTGTCTTGCTGCTTGGCAGGAATGGTCCGTCTATCCACCGGGATTCCTCATTCAGTTACAAAATGTTTTTGTTGGTATATCAACGTCAAAGAATGTCAAGGTATTATGTCTTATCAAATAATCACTGTGAAGGAGTGATTTTTGAGCATCATTCAAAAATCGCTCCTCCGCAGTAATTATTTACTCTTATTTCGGGCAATGTTAAAATCTAAGAAGAAACTAATGATTTAAAAGTATTCTTTTTAGAGACAATACCCAGTGTACAAAAACTTGTTCAAAGTCCACCCACAGTAAAGACGCTAGACCAATGTTTTAAGCGTTTTAGCATATTTACTGCTGAGTTTGAACAAGATTTTGAACAAGATATCGTCTTATTTGGAGCAAAACTGTAGCGGCTTAAGCTCTATAGTAATAGCCAACTATCCCAATGGTCAAAACCTTGTTTAAATTCAGTAGTAAGCAGTAAAAGACACTTTACTGCGGACTTTGAATAAAATTTTTCCCACTGGGATTGTGTTGTTAGTAATATGATCATAATTTTTATTCTAGCTAGAAGAGGAAATTGCAAACAAGGAAAGTTTGTTAGCAAAAATCAGTAGTGAAAATATCAGCGTAAGTATTAACCACTCTTTCCAGTGGACGAAACTTATTCAATGTCAACAGCAAACCCAACCGTCACGTCATAGTTTTTATAGTGATTGAAATAAGGAAAATAATCGTTTTGTAGGATAGATTTCTGAGGATAGCTTCATGCTATACAGCCTGATGTCATGCTCAAATATCTTTTTGCTACATTGATTGTTTTGATCTTTTCGATCTTATTGTTTCATATATATTTTAGGAATCTCTTGTGGATGATATTGATGGCATTCCCCTCTCTGCACCTCAAGAAGATGTTGATGGTGTGGCTATGGAAGACGACGATATTGATGGTGTACCCTTGGCTAAAGAACCCACTGACGGTAATGATCAATTATATACTGTATTTGGGACCTCCTCCAAAATTCGTTACCAGGGGAAGTGTGCTGAATCAATGATCTTGCAATTGATTGGTTTCTTCATTGCGAAGAAACCAATCATTGCAAGATCATTGACTTAACACTCTTCATCGTAGATTAATTTTTCTCGAAATGATTGAATTTTACTTTTTTAAAGCTGCTAAGATATCTGTTTTTGGTAACGAATTTTGGAGATGGCTCCTTACTGATCATAGTCCGGTGTACACCATAATTCTTTCTGGTTATGGAGAGAAAATCCTTTTACGTTGACCAATACATTCCAAGCGTTAGCAGATCAGACATTTTGTCCAGTGCACAACACGAAACGATTTTGCAGTGCTGACAAAAAAAATCCTAACCGTAATCGTTGAAAGGAACAGTTAACCCTTCGTTAGTATGGTGGAGTACCCCCGAAAACTTTTTAATTCATGAGAAGGTATTGGAAGATTCAGGGGGCAAAAAGTCACAAAAGTATGATGCAGATTTTTAAAGTATGTAAGAAAATAACCTCCTGAATAATAATTTTTGTTATGTTTACTTTCACAGCAAAATTTAAAAATTCAGGGGGTCTACACTATACTAATGAAGGGTTAATATATTGAACAAGGCTGATTAACTGGCAAGCATGACCTGTGGAGAAGGGGCGTTTTTGAGTATTTTTTTTTAGATTTGAAGCTGAATACTTCTTTATCTCTCATCCACAGGTGATATCCGGTGGGGACTTTTCAGTCAAATTAACCCAGTGGGCAAAAACTTGTTCAAACTCCACAGTAAAAACGCTAAAACAACATCAGCCTTCTTAATATTATTTTATTATTACCCATTTAGATATATCTTCATCTCGGTGGGAGAAAAAGAAAAGTCGAATTTCCAGTGATGATCCGTTATCTAAATCTCGATGGGAGAATCAGAGTGATGATGAAGATATTGATGGGAAAGAAAAAGAAACGGTTCTACCTGCTGGAAAATGGTCAAAAGTTGAAGGTGTGAAAACTGGTAAAAGTACTATACAAGATGAAGTTGAAGATGATGATATTGAAGAGAAACACGTAAAGAGGTATATTTATTCTCGTCAGTTTGTTCTTACTACTATTCTGAGATAAACATAACATTGACGGAGAACTTGGATGATGAGTTGCCATTTTGAGGTCATTGTGTCACTCAAAGATCGTGTGAGTGCTCTTTTTGGTAGATACTTGTACCTTTTTGTGCAATGCTTTTTTTTTAGAATAGAAGAATATTGTGACGATTGTGCAAGCAATTTCAACTGATTTGTTCATTTTGTGCACCTCTTCTTAGTTAATTAACATCCTGTTAGTTTTTTCAGTTCACTTTTCCTTTGCATGTAAATTCTCCCTTGCTGAAAGTTATTTGAAAATTTAAACGCATAGGTTATTAGGTTTTTAGTACTAGGTTCTATAACATGGAACTTATATTCACTAAGTCTCTACCATTATAAGTCAGAATATAACTGCCGGACATCACCTGTGGAGGAGCAGGAGGAGCAGCAGTATTGAACCCCCATAGGGTTCAGTATTAATAGAGTTAAGATTCTTTGGAGCAATGGTTTGGAATATAGTGCCTGACACAATTAAAATGCGACCTCCTTAGATAATTTTAAAAGAGACATAAAGAAATGGGTTCCGACAAACTGTACCTGCAGAATCTGTAAACGTTATATATCAAGAGTGTTGGTTATATATAAAATTAATATTTTATCTTGTATATAGTTAGTCTCACTTAAGTTAGGCTTTACCGCAAGCATGTAAAAGAAAGTGATAATACTAAATAGTAACATAGTTGTTTTTTTACTCCTTTGATATTGGAAAATTACTGATAGATAATTCAATACTTTACTCAGTGGACAGAAACTTGTTCAATGTCAGCAGTAAAGTCGCTAAAAGCGCTTTTACTTCTTTACTGCGGACTTGAAAAAGACTCTATTCACTGGGTATCTGCTACTGTTCTTGGAGATTTTCTTCTTTGTGGTTAGCAGAGAGCATCTATGAATTCCAAACATGTTTCTCTTTACATAATAGTCCTGAACGTTCATCGTTAAAACGAAGGCAAGCTGATTCACCACCACCTGAAGATGATGAAGGACGTCGCAAGTTCTTACGTGATGTTGAAGTAAAAGTGATGAGGTTTGTTGACAAGCTAGAACAACGAGGTGGAAGCAGATCTGGTCTTAATATACAAAAGGAAGCTGGTAAATTCAGACAACAACTTATTGATGTACGTATTTCACTGTATACTCAAAAATCACTTCTTCACAGTGATCTTTACTTAAGGGAACTAATTTTCGCGGGAACTAAATTATGCGGTTTTCGCGGAAATTGAGCATTTTTGCAAAATCAAAAACCGCGAAAAATTTCATAAATTGCTACATTGCGAAATTAAAAATCCAAAATTCCGGTTATGCGTTGTTTGAAAACTAGAGTGTTAAATTTCTATTTTAGTTAAGAAATGCAACAATTGAAAAACCAGCGAAAATTATCGAAATTACTGCAGCGCGAAATTAAGGACACGCAAAAAATTCCGCTATTGCTGCATCGCGAAATTCAAAACCCGCAAAAAATTTGAATTTGTCCCCGCGAAATTAAAACCCCGTGAATATTAGTTCCCTTATTAGTTCCCTTAGACGTTTTTTACAATATAAAAAAATGGAATGGAAATGAATGTCTTGGTTAACATTCTTTGCAGAAAAACCGCAAAGAATAAATTCTAAAAATAAATTCTGCAACCCCTAAATTAGAAGATCCAGCAATAAGAGCCACTGTGGAGGAGAAATATTTGAGCATTGTTTCAGTTTAGAAAATCTTAAAAATCCTTCATCCAGCGTGGTTATATGCCCCTAGTTCGAACACTGAAGATGACCCTTTACTGAGTGAGATGAGATGAACTTGAGTGAGTGAAATGAGATGAACAGCAACCGTAACACCAACAAACGTTCATGTTGTTTTTCATGCTGTTGTTTCTATTCTCAGCTTAAAAATATAATCTCAAACAAAAAGTAAAATTTGAATTTTACGGAGAAGAGTCAATGATCTTGCAATGGATTGGATTCTGTAGTACAAAGAAACCAATCCATTGCAAGATCGGTGACGAAACACCTTTCTGTGCAGTTTCATTTTGTTCAATTTGGTATACTTGCTTTTGAAACGATCTGTGAAGGAAAGTTAACAAGATTTTCTTTGATTGGCTTCTGCAGTACTAAGTAACCAATTAATTCCAAGATGGGAGCTATATTCAGTAGTCTTATTCTTGCTTAATCTTTGTTGTTGTTTTTTTTCTAGGAATATGAGATGACACGAGTTCGCGAACATAGAAGACGTATGAAATCAGAACGAAAACGAGAGAGAAGTTTCACACCACCAGTAGCTGATAACAAACGGCGAAAAAGTTCGAAAAAAAGAAATTCTTCTATATCATCGTCAGATTCTGATACAGAGGTAACGTTATTTATATTGTTTTAATATTTTATTATTGATGAACACGTTTATACATTGCAAGAACTTTCGAGAGCCCAACTTTCGCGTAATTGAAGTAAGTCCCCATTTTGATTTTGAAATAGCTAATAATGTTATATCCACATAAGGATCATAAAACATTTAATTACTACTAAGAGTATTAGCCAAGTTGATTTTTATAACATCAATAACTACTCCCAATGCAAATTAGTAATATAATGAAAATACACAATTCAACAGAGGAAGATTTTTTACAAAATAATCTTAATAAAAAGGCATGAATAAAGAAAATATATTCTTCTGTTACATTGTTCTATTTTCTATGCTTTATAACATCAGCTAGTAAAAACCATCCTATATTATATAAAATGGATTTATTAAATAATACTTTAATAGTAATAGGGCTAGCAAAACCATCCTATGTATAGATACTATAATACTATAATACTATAACGTAGGTGTATTCTCTATTTTTTATTTGGTGTACGTAATGCTATGATGTATAATATGTTTATGTAATTCGTATCCACTGTGGAGGAATGATTTTTAAGCATTGCTTTAGACTATCATGAGTTGAAATTTCACTACTCTCCTTCACAGTGATTTGATATAATTTTCTCTTGATAATGGTGTTCCAATTGTTTATTTGAACTGAAACTTTATTAACTTAAAGGATATGAAATTTTAATGCCATGTAAAATTCGGATGTTTATCCTTGACATAAAATTTTACTACTCTCCTCCACAATGATTTGGAATAATTTTACCTTGATAAAGGTGTTCCAATTGTTTATTTGACCCGAAACTCTATCATCTTAATAAAGATATATTTCAAACACTGTAATGTGTGTATGCATATAATGTGTGTATGCAAATCATATTTATGTGCTTAGGTTTAACTTTCACTTGGTTTGGTGGGCTACTTTCAAT
>JAULBZ010006252.1:0-12553 GCA_032360805.1 Neoturris breviconis
AGAGTTCGAGATCTCAGGATTGGTTGAAGATATAGTCATGGAACTTGGTATGGTAATACTACAACATCTAATAAACATTATGGAGTAGTTAATTCTTTGCTGGCATCATCATTTTTTGCTTATGTCTTCAAAAATCACACCTCACAATGAATCTTTTACTGAAAGTGTGTATTCTTTCGAAGCTTATAAGTTTTGTTCTAAAGCTGATTTTTACGTTCTATTTCGAGATTTAGAGAAGTAATACTATGTTTATTAACATGACTTCTACAATCAAGGCCATATATATTTGGTAAAAAGGGAAATTCGTGCAAATATTCGGAATTTCAACTTTGGCAAAAAGCCTTAAATTTTTACTAGCAAGGTGATCGGAACGGAAGTTCGAATTTGTTCCAAGAGCCTGGGTACTAGGCTGCTAGAATCAAGAGAATTTGTTGAATTTGTAAAACATCCTAAGATCCTAAGCCCTAAGTCTTAAGTCAACTAGATAAATCTCTGAGATAAATCTCAAGGTACTTCTCATGATTATTTTCCGCACTTTTGTTTTACTTGTGGTTTATATTACCCTCAAAAATTCACAAGTTTTATCATTATATTTTATGACCTTGATTGTAGGTTTTTCATAAAATAATGCAATTTATGTAACAGTGCACCAAAGAGAAAACTCAAGAGATGTTTTATTTAAAAAAGCTCAATATACCCCCTCTCCCCTATAATAAAGTTGTCAGTCAGGTTTACAGTAGCTTGTACCTCAATTTTGCCCAAGGTTAAAAAATTCCCAGTGGGCAAAAACGTGTTCAAAGTTGTTTGAACAAGTTTTTGCTCACTGGGTTATATCTAGAAATATTAAATTGCATACTCTTTCATGTTACTTGACAAATAAAATATAATATGTACTCACGTTCTGAGGTAATGGAGGTTTCTTTTGATTTCGAACTGTTTCTGAAATACCTTGAAAAAACCCATTAAAATTAAATAGTCTTTCCTTAGCTATATTTTAGGATGGCTACACAATTATAGATCAATTTTTTAAGCGCATGTGACTATTTAAAAATGGTGCTACTTTTACAATAAATGGATTCTGTGCATTGATTCAGCGCTCTTTCTTTGGTAACGAAGAAGATGATAGTGTAGCATAATCAACAAAAACATCAGTTATATCAACAAGCTTGTAATGCAAACATTCCCAAGGGGAAGAGTGCTGAATCAACGATCTTGTAATTGATTGGTTTCTTCGTTACAAGCTTGTTGACTTAAAAACATTCTTCATCAATTAATTGATATTGACTTCTTTAAAGGAGAACTAACGACAAGAAATTACACACACTGTATTGTAGTCAAACATACACAAAATGATAATATAGCCTCAAAAGGGGGGCTTTAATTGCCCTGTTCTTGTCCACGTTTATCACCATTACGCACCACGGTTTCTAAGGGCAAACGTTTATTCTTGTGACGTCATTTTGCGAGCTGTTCATAACAATTCAAACATGTCTGGTCAGTGAGTCTATCAAAGTGAACTAGTGTTGATGACTTTTATTGTTCAAGTGATTCTAACCATAGTTTTCTTGTGACTTTGTTCTAACGATACCTTTGAACCGTCAACACCAGGCTATACTAACGAACCAGAATACACAGAGTCTGAGCTAAAAAACTTTCAGCAGTGCAAGTCTTGTCTGATAACTCTGATGATAAAGATGTTGATGAACTTGACTCGAGTAAGATGGAGAATCTGTACTAGTGTCGAGATGCAAAGCCATTGCATTATATTACATACGATAATTGAACGCAAATGCTGCAGGGAGTACGAAAGGTTACTGAGCTCCAAGCTCAAAAATGTTAACTGTATTTAACACAGTATGAAGCAAACGGTGTGTCTTAACAAAACTGTCCTCGAGACGGCATACATCTTGCATCGAAGAAGAAACGGAATCATTAAAGAATTCAATACAATGTCCAATAACTAAATCGTTCTTTCGATTCTTTCTTACTTTTATTTATACACTGTTCATATCTTCACTGTTTTTCTCTAATAAAACTTTTGAAACATACTCAAGTCATGTCAGAAATTATAAATTATAACTCTACGCATGAGTAATTTAGAATAAGTAGATATAATAATAGAATAAGTTCTGGTTTACATTTAATCAAGCAAAAATTAGGCATCAATTATTATACACATACAATTATCATACCCACGACCTCCGACCTTATGTGTGATCGCTTGTGTTTATATATTTTGCTTTGCGAAATGGCGTCAGAAAAAAATTGATAATGAACAGGATTACTCATAAAACGTAATATTGCAAAGAAAAATTTTACAGAGTGACGTTTCAGATAATAATGAACAATTTAAGATCAACTTTCCATACTGTCGTTAGTTCTCCTTTAAGCCGCTAAAATATTTGCTTTTTAAAACGAATTTTGGAGATAGCTCCTTACTCATTACTCTTGTCATAAAATTATATGGTAAATCTCTAACTACCACAATCATTACAAACACTAAGGTCATTCTGAATGTAAGTTACCCCATATAGAATATAAGGAACATTAGAACATTCATAAGGAACATTACATATTCAGTGGTCAAAATAAGAGCAAATAATCACTGTGGAGGAGTGAATTTTGAGCACAGCTAAAAAGTCTGAAGCTATGTTTAAAAATCCCTCCTCCACAGTGATTATTTGCTCTTATTTTGACTACTGATATTATTGACATGTGCTTCATGACTGAGAATAATTGCCAGGCAGCACTTTTAGGTGCATTGTTCAGCTTTGAAGAAGTCTAGCAGTTATTTTCCGTGCCATACTTTGAATTTATCATGTTGGTAGAATTAAGGAAATATTTACCTGTTTTTTCCTCCATAAAATTGTTAAACTTCAATCTTGCTTTGCTTGACATAATGTCATATTATTATTTGTTTTACACTAAAAACAGAAAATCAATGAAATTATGTAATTTAAAGAAACTAAGGGTGTTATGTCAACGAGCATGTTATGGATTGGTTTATTTTGTATATTTATATTTTTTAGATAGTTTTATTTTGATTAGTGTAGTATTTATGGTAGCTGTTTAAAATCTGCCTAACGTACTGAAATTCAAGACATTCCCCTGATTTTCTTATCAAATAACTGACATATCCATTTTTCTAAATATTCGCATGTTGTATAAATATGATAAGTAAACGTAAGGAAATAATGTTGGCAGGCTATTAAAACATTTGTTTATAACTTACACAGGTTTTCATTGATGAATCAATACCGAATACTTCATATTATATAACGTACAATTCACTTAAGCCAAAAACATCACATGTTTATGCCAAATTGGCAAAGCGGTTTGATATATGACAAGTCATGTTTCAGTAAAATGCCTAAAGTCGCGATTTCAGGTGGACAAAAACTTGTTCAAAGTCTGCAGCAAAGTCGCTAGAACAACGTCAAACAATGTTGCTGCCGACTATGAACAAGATTTTGCCCTGGGTTGATCATAGTGATCACCTCAAAAGCATTTTATTAAAATTAAATCTCTCCTCCACAGTGATTATAAAAGATCTTATATTAAGCACTGCTATATTCTGTATATTCGGTTTCTGTTTTGATGCAAAGTTTTTTAAGATGTTAATTAAATAGTTGTTAGTCCATTGACCCAATGTTTGAATTAAAAGAGTAAATAATCACTGTGGATGAAGAAATTTTGAGCATTGCATCAGACTTTCTGGCCTGAAGCAATCTTCAAATACCAGCCTAAAGCAATGCTAAAAGAATCGCTCTTCTACAGTGGTTATTTGCTCTTATTTCGAATACTGTGATCTGTTACTCTTCTCATTATAATGTGTGGAGGAGTACTTTCAATGGTGCGTTCAGATCTAGTCAGATATAATCAAAAGACCAATTTCATTGAAGTACCAGTTCAAGTCTTTATGTGGGTCTCACAATGTGAATAGAAAAGATTAGGTTCAGTTGCAAAAACTCCTCAGTTGATGTCTGGCAGTTATCTTGAACTTATCTGCTTTAGGAGTCATCTCCAAAATTTGTTTCAAAAAGCAGATATTTTAGCATTAATTTTTTCAAGAATAGAATAAGGAATACAGTGTTTGAAATAAGAGAAAATGAAGTCTGAAGCTATGTTCAAAAATCCCTCCTCCATAGGGATTATTTACTATTATTTCTACCACTAAAGAAATAAAATCAATACCTGTAGTAAAATCATTTTCTGTAACCCTTTCAAGCAAAACATTTCTACATCAGTCAACAGTATATTTTTTTTAAAAACAAAATATTATTTTTTGTCAATGGAATGTATTTTTTTATCACAAACATGACGTATGTATCACATGTCAAATATTTTGGACTTTATTTAAAAAACAATAACATAACTAAATATATGACACGCTATACCGTAAAAAGAGACCACACACAAAAGTATTTTTATTCATTAGTGGTTTAAAGAGCAAATAATCACTATGGAGGAATAATTCTGAAGCTATGCTCAAAAGTAATTATTTTCTATTGAGCTATTTTTAATAATGTTTACCTTTAGAATATTCCATGTTTTTCCATAGCAACAATAGAGTGCAAAATGAAAACAAAATTATAAATAAAAACATGGCTAAGAACATGTAAAACATGACAAATATCACAAGTGCCTGCTAAGGGACCATCTCAAAACAAAAGTCTACAGAAGAGCTTACAAGTTCGTTAACCTAACACACTTCTGTACAGATTTATTTTTGTTGAATTTTGTCAATTTTAGTAACCCTGCCAAAAAAGTTGGTCTTAGAGCAAAATTGTAAGATGGTCCCTAATCGAAATCAATAAGAACAAGTGTTACATGACAAACCTGTATTTATTTCATAAAATCTACCAAAATTTGAACCGTGCAATAAACGCTCGCTCTCTACACTCATGATACATAGGTGCCCTGCCATAAAAAAGAAAAATATGCGACAAGCTTGAGGTCAATACCTAAGTTTATTCCATGGTCAATATTAATTTTAAGTACCTCCCAAAGGAGTTGAATATAATGTGCTATATATCCCTTAAATTAAAAGCAATAATCACTATGAATAACTTCTAGCTCCTTCACAGTGATTATTTGTTCCCTATATTAAGCACTGAGATGGAAGTAGTAAATTTCACAGTGTTCTAAATAAGAGCAAACAATCACTGTGGAGGAGTGATTTATGAGCATAGTTTCAGCTAAAAAAACAAAACAATGTTTTTGCTCCTATTTACTTTACTAGAACACCTCTTCGCTTAATATATTAGAAATTTGACACACAACATAAGAGGATGAATAAAACGTCATGTAATCAGAAATTTCATCCTTAATTATTATTATTACTTAATATCTTACACCATAAACACAATATTGATTTTGTTTAATCCATGATGATATTTCAATGACGATATTTCGTGAGGATATCTCATTACTACAAGGGTTAAAATAATGCCAGTCATCACTGTGGAGGAGAGATTTTTCAGAACATTTTCAGCCAAATATACGACCAGCAGCTAGTTTAACCTGATGACACAGTCTAGTTTAAGTCCTGATGACACAGTCTAGTTTAACCTCTAATGACACAGTCTAGTTTAACCTCTGATGACACAGTATGCACTGGAATTTCTACAGTCCTTAATATGTAATAACAAATAATTACCGGGGATAAATGGATTCTAAAAATAAAATATACAGAGTGCTTATTGATTGTTTAAAGCACTGTAATGTTCTCTAAAAAATCACGGAGAAAATTATATGTGAAAGCCAAAAGAAGACATTCCATTGGTGGAAATTGAAATTACATGATGTGTGATGTCAATTTCTACCAATGCAATGTCTTATTTCTAAACAACTCGTTGGTTAGATATAATTCACGAGGGGACGGAACGCCATGTTTGTTTACCTTAAGTGTATTAATTTTCGCGCGGACTTAATTTCGCGGAGATTTAATTTTGCGGCCGGCCAAATTTTGGGGTTTTCGTGGGGATTAAATTTCGCGGTTAGCTAAAAATTAAGAAAACTCAGCATATTTTGAACATAAAGAACATTTCAATAACATAAGGCTTTACAAATAATTTTAAACAGAAAATCAAATGCATTTCCATATTTTTCTATATCAAGCTCGTACTCTGATTCCGAGTCATCTTCGTTATCTCTAGTGTTCACGTCTGGGTCTTCCTTTTCTGGAAATTGGGTAACGGCTGAAATCATTTCCGATCATTACAGAAGATCTCCTCTTGTTCAAGGTGGACTTGAAGTTCCTTGCAAGATCACGGTAACGCGACACCAACATACTTCAACATGAATGTTTTAAAGAAGTAAGAAGATTTGGTTAAAGAGTTTTACGTAAAAGAAAACAAAAATTACTGTTGCACCAAAAACTAAAGTGAAATCGAGAGATATTCGAGATCTTTTCAAAAGTCAAGATGTGCAAATTCCAAAAAAAAAATTGTTGTCACTAACCTCCAAGCTCGGACTCTTTTTCGTTAAAAAAGATAAAAACGTCTTATTCTGAACTGTTTGTCTTTTTGCTTTGATTGTCCCAGTTATATTTTGGATTTTTCACGGGGATTTAATTTCGCGGATGGCCAAGTTTTAGATTTTTCGCGGAGATTTAATTTCGCGGACGACTAAGTTTTAGATTTTTCGCAGTTATTTAATTTCGCGGAGCACCCCAAAATCTGCGAAATCCACGAAATTTAATCCGCGCGAAAATTAATCCACTCAAGATAGTATTAGTTTATGGATTATGGTTATGGTTTATAAGTATGATTTATGGCTTTGGTTACGATCATCATAATGGTTATGCTTATAGTTTTGGTGTGGTTATGGTTTTGGTATAGGTCTGGTATGATTATGGTCTGGTTATGGTTATGGTATGGCTATAGATATTGCTTATGGTTTATAGTTATGGTTTATGGTTATCATGTATTGTTATGGTTTTGGTTTATGGTTATGGATTACGGGTATGATTTATGGTTTAACGTTTATGGTCGTGGCTTATGGTTATACTTTATGGTTATGGTACCAAGTTGAGACTATTTCTCTAAATAAGTAAGCTAATCATGACTGATTAGTAATTTCGCACAAATCCTTCAGCCCGCATAGACAATTGATTGAGTTATTACTATCAGCATTCTGTCAGTTCTAATTCTAAAGATTACACATAAGCAAAATGCTGCCTATGTACCTGAAAGAAATCCTTCGGCCGACATGCGGCCGTTTCACTGATTTAACCGGAAGTATAATGTCCACAAGGAATCTACATCAGTTGTGAAAGTTGTTGAAAAAGAAAATTACCACCTGCCTAAAATTTGGTTGCTAAGGGAAAATTTTCGCTAGTTACTATTTTTATTTTATTTTTTTTTTTTGAAAATGATCCCAGATAAATTATAGGAAATGTCTTAAAATTTCAAGCCGTAATAGCGATTCGTACAGAAGTTATGAATAAAAGTTTGACACTATGTGACCCCCCTCCCTCCCCCTATTCTGAATAGGCATAGGGTTAGGGATCAGTCAAAATTCGAAACGACTACGCTTAGGGGGAGAGGGGTCAAACCATTGGACGTTAATTTTTTGAAGCAAACGTTTGAAAACTTTGCACTGTTCTTAGCAAGGAAGCGCTGGTTTTTATGGTCGCTCTGGCACGGCTATCGCCTTCGTTTCAGCCATTTTGTTATGAGATATTCTAATTTTACGGCACCGATTATTCTTTATTCTTCAGGTCCTGCATGTTTGAAGGACCTGAAGAACAGCTAGTAGAGTAACCAGTGCCGTAAAATTAGAATATTTCATAACAAAATGGCCGAAACGAAGGCAATATAGCCGTTCGGTAATATAACGGAGCAGACGAACGGACTTTTTGAAGCATAAGGGGTCAAATTTTAATGAATATATTTTTTCAAGAATGGACGCTAACAGGTGAGGGAGGGGGTCAACCCTTAGCATCCAAAGGACGCTAAGCGTAGTCGGTTTCGAATTTTGACTGATCCCTTAACTTTCCTCTACACAATCTTTCTTTGTATTAAACATTTTTTTATTTAACAATATCAATTAAGCAATATTCAATTATTTCTTCACGGATGAATAGTGCTTCATATCAGACACATAGAAAAACATGTATATACCGGTTCTTTTAAAATCATCCAGCGTCCAAGACCAAGCCAAGCAGCAGAAAGAATAAAGTTTAAGTCCAAGATAAAAGTTCACACAGTAGAGTTGCAATACTACCAACTTGGCGATAAAATTTAGCTCTATACGTCTTCATACGCCTTCAGGTCTTTATTTGCTTTTTGAGATATTTTAACCAATTTGTAAGTATGTTGTCCGCGCAAAAAAAACGAGCTAGCTATAAAACTTTTATCTAGAGCAGCTACCCAAGAATGAAAACAATTTATTCACAGAAAATATACCTATTTCTTGCTTTCATAGACGTTAACTGGTTAAATATTTATCCACTTTCACTATTATACCTAACTTCTAAAGTTTGATTTGATTTGTTTTGTGTTTGTTTACTTGTTCTCTCTTGTTGTTTTATCGTCGTTTAGCGACAAGCTAAGGGTGCATACCCACAACAGCGGCCTCACCATCTTCAATATCGAATGTTTATAACTTAAGACAATATACCGAAACTACTTTATGCGAGTGCTCCATATAAGACTGTCCAAAAATGTTCTCATTTCATCTTTTACTTTTCGTGCCCCTATAAGAAGGTGCGCGAAAAGTGCAAACATGGCAAAAATGGGGCGAAAAACTGGTAATAAACCGGCTACAATCAACTGCATAAATAGTGAGACATTTTTTGAATTTTGGTGAGTAATACAAACCACAAGTAGAAGTAGATTTCAAATGCTGAAAACGACCAGGGCAAGTTTCTAGAGATTTATCGAGTAGACATATTTCGGGTAGACATATTCGACTGTTCATAGCAGCCTAGTACCCAAGCTCTTGGAACATATTCGATTTTTTGTGTGTTTAGTTTTGCTACCTAAAATTTAAGGCTTATCCTCTACCTTCAAATATTTATGTGATTGCTTGTAGAAGGCACAAAAATATCAGGGCGCGAAAAATAAAAGGAATAAGCTATACGACATTCGTGCGACATTTCTCAAAACCCTAGCGAAATATTGGAGTATCAGAAGCTGCAGGGACATTGGGAATCTGAACATCTGGAACACCTCAAGATTACATAATCAATCTTTTAGAAACTGATGGACTAACGAGTTCCTTACCTGCAGATAACAAAGTATCATTTCTTAAACTTGTGCTTAGAAGCATTGTTCCTCAAGGAAAAGTGCTGAACTCCCTTTTTTTCTCGTTTGTGATATTGATACAAATTTTATTTCTTGCAACGATGTAAGACCATTTGCAGCTACTTGTCGTCAATAAGCAATAATATTATTGATGAAAAACAGAAACAGTAGATTTAGGAGTCGGAGAAATACAAAGAATAGAATAATTACACCACTCTCCTTCATTAGAAAAGTATACGGTGTCAAAAAACTATATTAAAGCATTGAAAGAGCTTCGTTTATTCTTTCTAGAACGCCGGAGAAAGAGCTATTGTTATTTAAATATGGAAAATGCTAGAAAATACTCAAATAAGTGGGGGTAAGAATAAGCGGGAGGGGCAAATTTCCACAGTTACTAAATTCACCAGGTTGAATCTTGAAGCCCTGAGAACGAGGTTGCAATATTATTAACTTTTCTTCTGTATCATTTCCATATATTTCATGAACGTTTTCCCGAATTTTATGTGGTGGATTTTAACAAGCCATCTCGTAAAACAATTTTTCTTCTAATATTCAGAGGCATTTTTATCCAACCTTTGCTAAACAAATGTAAAGTATCAACTAAATTAAACCTTTACTAACAAGTGTAAAGCATTAACTAAATCCGGTTCGTTGGACCATGTAAATTTGTGAGAGGGAATAAAACCTACTTCAATGATGTTGACCACTATCAGATCTATGATCAGATATAATAGCTACTGTGCTATTTACATACATAATGAATAACATCTCAGTCGTGAATAAATATAATATATTTCAATGAACTTCAGAAAAATCTGTGGTTTTGCATTAACATAAAGTTCATTGTTGGCGTTTCTATTCCGACTAAAAATATACGCGACAAAAAAACATTAAACTAAATCTAAATATCATGCCTCAAAATCACATTCCCCTACCAAATGAAAGATCAATTGGTGTATGGAAGGTTTGCTTCGTTTACAAATTGTATTTGAATGTCTTCAATGTTATCTGTCTCTTCAGAGACCTAAAGACTACATAGTTCAATCGGATATAATTTGCAAACGATTCTCCACACCAATTGAGCTCTCATTTGGTGGAGAAAGTGTGGTTTTGAGGCATGATTTTTAGATTTAGTTTATTGTTTACGCCTTTTTCGAAGGCTTATTTTGTCAACCTCGTTCCCAGGTCTTCTTGCCTTTTCGAAACACGGATCATACCTGATTTGCACTGCATCATTGCATAAATTGCCGTTATAGCGTGTCTCCTAAAGCATCAGCTAAGCACCGTTATAAGATGCGTGCCGCCTAATGCATCACCTAGGCACCGTTATAAGATGCGTGCCGCCTAAAGCATCACCTAAGCATTTTTTGAGCCTTGAAACAGTGAACTTTTAAGCATCATGACGAGGCTCAGCTCAAATTTACTGATCTTGCTTATAAAAAAACGTATTTTTGACGTGTGTTGAAAGAGAGTTGACTCTTTTATGTTATTGTTGATTTCCTAAAAGTAAATAAGTGGGGTTAAATAAGAGCCGGAGAGTTAAAAAGTTTTCCAATAATTAATAAGCGTCCAACCTGCTTATTTCATATTGTAGAGTAAATTCAAGAATTCACGTAGAAACGCTTTTTAATCATCGTCGAGGAAGAACTTGCAAAGTTTGACAACTTGCAGCCAGACCTATATAGATTATTCAATTTTACACCAAGACACATTAGAAAGTTGACTGATGATTCTGCGGAAGTATTCAGAAGATCTAATGAACCTATTATCAGGAAGCATAATCAAGCAGCACCAATGAAATGGAAACTTTGACGGTTAAAACCTATGGAGGAGAGAGGCCAACCGAAGCTGCTCATCCAGATGTTGATCGTCGAACCTTATAAAACATAAGGTAACAAGACTACATAGCTTTGATAGCTCCTGGAGAGTACTTTCTATATTGTCCCAAACTTGTACGATGTGAATAATTATATTATTTATATACTATCCTTATTTTGTTGTAAGATTTTACGGCGTTTCACAGTTAAAATATATACTGCTACTACTACTACTACTACTACTACTGAGATATGTTCGGATTTTGTCTTTTGTGAGATATGACGTGAGAGTGAATGAAGTGTGAACAATTCATCCCAAACACTATCCCATACGGGTAAAAACTTATGCTTAAGTCCACAGTAAAGTCGATAGAATACACAGCGTTAAAAACTACCGAAAAATAACATGTATAACCCGTATTCGGACTATACATTGCCATATACCTACTACATATATAGCCTCATGCGTTCTTGGTAGCGGGTGCGTAAGACGTTAGATTATTTCTCGCTTTGTCATGGTCAGTTTTAGGTGAAAACGAGTCTATGCATACTATGATGGGTTTTTTTACATTAATGTGTTTGAAAGGAAAGTGTGAAGTCTCGTGAAATATTACAATTTGTAATATATTCAAAAATTCGAATTACATACATATGAGTAAATATATGCGCAGGGAACAGAAAAAAAAATTATTCGAATTACATGGGTTAAGATAAGATAAGATAAAACAACTACTAGAAAACTATATAGCTATAATAAATCTATAGAAAATTTATGATACTGTTGATGGGAGACCATAGCATGAAGCTAAGACAATGGGACCTCTTGGACCGAAGTCTTATTGGTCTATACTTAATAGATTTTTAGGCATACATAAAATTCCAACGATACCTCCCCTTCTTGTGAACGGTACTTATTGTATGAAACTAATTTTTTGAGTAAAACTAATATTTTTAATGATTATTTTGCTAATCAATGTACGTCTTTGGATAATGGAAGCACTCTTCCACTACTCTCTTTGAAAACAGAAAATCGTATTAATAGCTTCCTTTTTTTCGAATGATGAAATTTTAAAGGTAATTAAGGATTTAAATCCAATTTATCCTGATTCTTGGAAGGCAAACGTAGTACCTGTTCACAAGAAAGAGAATAAAAACCTTGTAAAAAATTATGAACCAATATCCCTTTTCCCCATATTTAGGAAATTCTTTGAGAAAGTTATTTTTAACTCTTTGTATGTCTATTTTCACTCCAACCATCTTTTTGTTACAAATCAATCTCGTTTTCTTCATGGAGATTCATGCGTTTTCCAACTACTTTCAATAACCCATGAAATATATAAGGCATTTGATGGAAGTCCTTCTCTTGAAGTTCGTGGTGTATTTCTTGATATACCTTAAAAGTCTTAATTTTCGCGAATTTCGCGATTTTTGAAAAAAAACGCGAAATTAAAAACTCGCGAAATTTTTCAAAAGTCGCTTGTTCGC
>JAULBZ010006253.1:0-12553 GCA_032360805.1 Neoturris breviconis
ATTACCATCCATGCTCTTTTAAGCCCCCCCCCCCCCCCCCTAAACCTAAAAACAAAAATATTTTATTACGCACCCACCTCTAATAAGCATCCATGTAATTGATGAAGATAATAATAAAGAGAATGAAGATATTGGTATGACTGATTACATCATCTAGTTTGTAATCATCGTTCTTTTCTTTATATTTCAAGAGCTTTTTTTTTAACTGAATAAACTTTAATTAGAGCGCTCAGATGCTAATTACTGGAATTATGGTATATTGATAAACAGTGTTTAATCTGTTCTTTGATTTCTTTTATAGTAAAAGAGAAACTAAAGCAAGACCCAGATAGTGAAATCGCTCTAACTAGTCTTAAAGTATCACTCTGCTGTCCTGTAAGTCTAAAATTCATTCTGATCGAACATGAGAAAGCTAAAGTTAATTAAAGGAAAACTAAGATCTGGAAAAATATTTTCTGAATTTCAGTCTGAGATGTCTAAAAATTCATAAAATGTCATTAAATTTAATCAAATGCTCAAAAATTGCAACAAAGCTCTGCCTGTGTATTTGCCATCAAAATCACTCACGGTCGTTACCATGGTTTCATACGCAAAATGACATCACATGTGCTACATGATAATATTAGAAACAAAATGTCTGTTGAAAGTCACATATGAAGTTCTAGATAATCAGAATTTTTCTTCTGAAATAGATGATAATTCTTATTCAGATACCGACAATTTTAATGGGAAGTGGTGTGGCTACTCTTGTGGATCTGATCAGAATACTCTAAAAGGGAGCTTGCAAAATTAGGAATTATCGTCGAAAATGAGGAAAGAAGTACTCAGTAGTTAGCTAGTGATAACGATCTTGACTCTAGCCGTCTACAAACCTTACACTGATGTACTTGTGGATATTGTTCGATAATGCCATCTTTAATTGAGTCAAAATGCTGCACTGAATTTGCACCTCTCAGCGTCCTTGATATTCCATCGGAGGAAAAAACATCGCTGAGAAGCAAAGCCACCTCTAACGATTCCAGTTTATCATCTGTTCCAGACATTTGGAGAATCGTTGCTTGATTTGTGGTCTTTGATACGTGCAAATACAATATTTCATTTCATTTTATACACCATCTTTGATTAACCACTTGATAGAGCCGTTGAAAAAATCTCTTGATTCAAGTCTCTCTTTGCTTCCAGTTTGTTTTTCTATGGATGAATGAATCATAACATCTTTCATCTGTTGCAGCCAGGGGTTGAACAAAAATGGCTATTCTATTTGTAATAATATTATTATTTTCATGCTGCCACGGATTTGATTCATTAGTATTTTAAATTTTATTCAGGGCAGAGCTATTGTGCGAAAAATGCAAAAAAAGGCTAACCAAGGACAATCAACCATTAATTATATTCACAGAATGCATGTCAATACTCCCTGTTATATTAAAGAGTAAGCCATGTGCTTATATTACACTTCAGAGATTTAATTGTATATTTAAATATACACTCTCTTTCCCAGAAGATATTCTTATCAAGATAGGTTTATTCTTTTTCAAAACGTTTAAACAACATAAGAGAAAAACTGAAATGTTTTTCGAAGTTTTTTATGTTGCTTGGTTACATGATGTTGTTTTTCTTAAAGCTATACTTAGATAGTACAAACTTTAGATAACATTGGTTATATTATATACTATGTTATATACGTTGGAGGTTTTAATATGGTTTAATGTGAGTATGTAAAATGACAAAAAACAAATTTCTGGAAGTAGTTCTCTGTACAAAGAAAGAAGATTTTAAATAAAAATTCACAAGTCTTCTAGAACCTCATTCGTATCTTATCTTGTCAGGACAAAATTTTGGCAAATGTTATCATTGGTATGTACATTTGCCATCACACTTAGAGCAGTTGATGTTTTCTATCTTGGAGAATTCTCTTCTTTGCTATCAAAGTTCTTATCATCATTTCATGGCTACATAGCATGGTTACAGAAGTAGCACATGTGATGCCATGTTATAACTTAAACTTCACGGTAACTGAATAAAAAAGCAGATAAATTACGACCACCGTACGTCACTTTGCGTGTCAATTATGAACAAAGTAGTGACGATATGGCATTCTTTTCTATCAACAATCATTGTATAGCTTTTAATCTTAGAAATAAACGGTACAACATTTTGACCTTAGTTCTCCTTAAATTTCCTGTCTGCATTAATTTAATTGGTGTTAATTAATGTAAGTTATAACTTCATTTTAATTTAATTGGTATTGGTGTTTGTTCCTCTCTCACTGCGTTAATTACATGGAGCATCCTTTAAAACATTAATTCACTGTAATGTGTAACTCACTCATTATGTATTTCTAAGTACTATCAGGCCTCGAAATAACTGTTGGACATCAACTAGGGATGAGTGTATTTTTAGTACAGTTTTCAGCTGTTTTCATTATAAGTGATGTAATTGTTTGTTACCTAATTTTTTGGTGTTATTAAAACTATGTTTTCTTAAGAAGAGACATCATAAAGTCGATTTAATGTTTTGTTAGAGTGTACAGTATACTTCAAAGAACTATACTATGTTATTGTATACCATTATATGTACTGTATTATGTTTGTTTGTACTATCTGTAACAATCTGTCTTATATTCAGTTTGGATGATTTTATTTAATTCTTTTTCAGATCTAATGGAAAGGAAAATTGACAGGAGGTTATTTGAAATTGGATTCTTATATCCAAGAAATAAAGATAAGAATGGGAACCCATTGCGTAAGTAGTATTTTCTCTTCTGTAGTTCTTAATTTAACCAAATTAGCAACACATTTTCCATATTTTCCCGTAAAAATGTATTAAGGGAAAGACTATGTCATCTTCATAATGGTTCGTCTAATTATTTGTCTAGATATCAGCCCAAGATCTCTTCTTTCCTGTGCCTGACATATTAGCTAATAATAAAGGGTGTTTGGTGTTTGAAATAAGAGCAAATAATCACTGTGTGGGGAGTAATGTTTTTGGGTAGCTTCATACTATAAACCCTGAAGCTGCACTCAAAGCTCCCTCCTCCACAGTGATTATTTACTCTTATTTGGAGTACTGTATAAATTCTTTTTCAGTGCTCTTTCATACAAAACTATATAAAAAGGAAAGTTATGATTTAAATGAAGTTAAGAAGCTGTTTGCTTTTGGATTGGAAAAAATGGTAGGTGCACATATTTTGAATGCTCTTATCTTTGTTTGAAAATGTTGCCCTTGGATTTGTTATAAATGTAACTTTGATATTTTGCGATGTTGTTGTTAAAAACCCAGAAACTATGTTAAAGAACAACAAAATATCGAAAATTATGGAAAAATGTTATCTAGAACTCTTTTAATCGCATTTCTAAGAATACATGGATTTTGAGCAAAATATACATTTCAAAATTTTGTGATGACGTCATCAGAAAATTGCTGATGTCATTAAAAACATTTGTCACCATTTTTTTCCTTTCATGATATATTATTAGCCTGCCAAGTTTCATCCTTATACTATTAGTTGTTCAAAAGTTATGGAGAGGGTGGGAGGGGGGAATGTGCCCCACCCAACCATGAAATATTAAAAAAGCCAGACATAAATAGGGTTAAGGTACCATATTACTTCAAATAAACACCCGAGTGTTTAATTTTTTTTAACGTTTAAAGGGGGTTTAAAAGAGGAAGGTGTTTATTGAATATAATGAACAAAGGTAAGTAATTATATCCATATAATACTAAAATACTGTATTATTGTATTATTCAATATTATCTGACTACATTATTGTATTTCTATTATTATACTACGACTAAGCAATGTTAAAATTTGTCTTGTTTGTATGCTATAGACCACCGAAAAAGTGTGTGTGTCAATTTTCCTCTATATTTATCACATTATTTGCAAGTACAGAGCCAAAACACAATATTAAACTAGTCGTTTCCCACTTCTGGGGTGGGCATTTATTTGAAAGGGTGTTTATTTGAAGGGGCATTTATCAAATAGTATGTTAGTAAAAGAGGAACATTTATTCGTTTATTCGAACGTGGTGTTTAAAAGAAGGGACGCGTTTAATCAAAGTATTACAGTAACTATTGAAATAAATCAGTAAATATAATTTGCATCTTTTAAATCTATTCTTGTGTTGAAAGGTGTGATACTCATTGATATGAGAGCAAATTAGCTATGCTCAAAAATCACTTCTCCACAGTAATTACTTGCTCTTATTTCGACCACTAATACTTAAATAATATTTCATTTTGGTTTATATACCAAGTTCATGCGTTCAAGAGGTGAGTGTTAAAAAATGTAATTTGTCTTTCAATTGTTGCTGGTATGTTGTCTAAGTCTAATTTTCATACCAATATGTGATAATCTTTGTAGGCATCAAATAATCCTGGGAAGAAAGTTACTCTCGTGTTTGATATGCAAGACTCTGGATTGTCAAATATGGTTGGTACCAGGATACTATTATTTTTCAATGCATTTTTTAATAGTAGTAAGTTTTAGGTGACCTAAAAGCTCCTCTTTTGTTAGCTACCACGATGGTAGAGAGGCATCAACTCCTTGCTCCTCTTTTGTTAGCTTACCATGATGATAGAGAGGCATCAACTCCTTGCTCCTCTTTTGTTAGCTTACCACGATGGTAGAGAGGCAACAACTCCTTTCCCAGATTAAGTTGACCTATTATCTCAGCATTCTGGTACTAATTGTGTCAAACAAAATGGATTAAAGGTTTAGTAAGCCATGACACCTTCATTGGGAATTAAACCTGGGATGCTCCAATGATGTGGAAACTTATTAACTACTATGGTGCGTAAATAATTTTCTAATAATGATACTTAACCATTTAATTTAAGAGTTAACCCGATGACAAATACACCGCTTGTCATTGTATTTCAAAGTTGTGTTCAGAACGTATGGTTAAAAAAATTATGCTAAAAAATGCTTTGTTGTTATGTCGCAGGAGAGAATATCAAATATGGTTTCAGATTTCTCTAATTGAGGACTGTCACTGGTTAAATATGTGACTACATACACATATATCCAGGAATTGTTTGGTAGAACTTTGTGCCATGTGCGCATGTATATACTATATGCATCTCTTAATTTGCATCTAAGAGGTCTGCTTTAATCATAAATAACATAATACGAGAAAAGAATTTCATAAAGAAACAAAGGATCTCTTGTCAAATTTTGTTTGTTTTTGTTGTCTAGTTTTTACTCTTTTCATAGGACATGGATTTAATAAAATTTGTCATCACTTGTTTCCATACATATTTTCCAAATATGCTCGGTAAGTTTTCATTACACCACATAATTTCCAAATATGCACTGTACATGTACATTATTCGAGTTATGCAGTATGCTTTTACACTTGTGAATCTATGATGCAATTGCAAGATCATTGATTCAGCACTCTTCCCCTGGAGGAAATCAGAATCCACATATTTATTTTGTTGAGAATTTAAAAGTTTATAGGCAATTAGTTTAAAATTAATTATCATGATTGGTGAGAAAAAGTTTTTTTTATCAGAATTTTCTTGAGTTAGTTCACTTATGAGGACTAGCACTGTAGCAAAAGGAGATTAAAAGTCATCATAAATATCTAGGGACATTTCCTGCTGTTTTAATCATAGACATTCAAATGAAAATAATGTCTTAATAAATCTTCAAACATCATACTATGCCACTTATTTGCCCCTCTGTGAACTCTGTGTACTATAATATATACATAATATAAAGAGAAATTACCTAAAGATGCTAAAAGAAATTCAATCAAAGTATCAAAGGGGGAGTTTGCAATTGATTGGTTTTTTTCACAAGAAAGAGTAGGTAATCACTGTGGAAGAGGGATTTTTTTTAGCATAACTTAATGCTTTGTAATCCTCCTCCACAGTGGTTATTTGCTCTCATTTTGAACAATATAAATCAGGGGTTAGAATAAATGCTGGTCAACACTATGAAGGAGAGATTTTCAGAATATTTTCAGCTAATTTGTCTCTCTTCAATTATAATAGTTTTAATTTAATTTTCAGCCCACCAAACAAAGTTTGGACGAGTTGTTGCTATCACTTTGCCCACTTTTCTTAATAGATCATGCCCCTGAAGTGCTAGCATTTTGAAATTTGATACCAGCATTTGTGGCGATATTCTAGAAGGGTTTGCCAAATAACATGCTAAAATGATGGAAGAAGTGGAGACTTAGACATTTTTTGACATTTTAATTTTCTATGAGACTTTGACCATGAACCTTTTTTGGCAGACATTTTGTACGTTGGGAAGCTTCTTCAACTTTTTTGGATGATAAGTGATATTTTTTAATTTAATTAGGAAGCTTCCTTCTTCAATTTTGAAATAAATGTTAATGTGTATTAATGTGTATTCACTTTAGGGCCATAAAACATTTAATTACTATCATGAGTATAAATTTTTATAACATAATTAATTACTCCCAAATTCACTCCCAAATACACAACTCAACAGAGAAATATTTTTTTAATAAAAGAATAAATTGTTTTAATTTATTTCTTTTGAATTTTAATAACAGATGATGACAACTACCTTTACTTATTTTATTAACTTAATAATAGATAGTTTTTAATTTTTTATAAGTAAATTTAAATTAAATGCATGGTCTCTATTACGCCTATAGTACTACTCAGGGTACAACAAATCATTTTATAGCCCAGTACGATAACGTACACAGAGTTCTTATTCGATGTACGTTAAATTTCCAACATTTTTCTGGTCTATTCTGGACATATTATTTGTTAGCATCTCTCAATGCATTTATCTTATCTTTAGATTCACACACAAAATAATTACCATGCTTTTGGAAATATGAAACGAAAAATGTCAAAATCAAATTCACCTGATATTGAATATGAACCTATATGTACTGATGATCATAATGATCCAGATATTTATGATGCCCCTAAAAAAAAGAAGAAGAAAGGCTTTCTATGTGCTTCATCTCGAAAACGAATGTATGTTTTAATGATTTTATCTGGGTTAGCTTTACTCTGGGTGTTTATTTATTACAAGTTGTTGAATCATAGATTTGAGTTACCAGAACCGTTTGAAGAACTCCGTAAAATGTTTGGTGATGGAGAAGTGAAAAACAGACGTAATCGTTGGGACGAAACAGAAAATATAGACTTAGATAATGAACAAAAAGAAGGTGTCTGTCTGAAACAGTTTAGAAAGGCACGAAGTTCAGAACTTATTCACATATCATTGGTTGCATGTAAAGACCGTGTTGAGGAGGCGTTAACAAACATGAAATCCATCTTGCTAGTTACAAATCATCAGATTTATTTTCATATATTTACGGATGAGAAGAATTATAACAAAAAAAGTTTTGAAAACGAAATCCATACCTGGCCAGCTTACAAAACAGAACGTTGGATGATGTTTACTATACATACAGTACATTATCCAATAGATGACGAAGATGAACAAGAAGAATGGTTTCACTTATTTAAACCTTGTGCTTCTCAAAGATTATTTCTTCCTTCAATGCTTGTGAATGTTGATGCTGTTTTGTATGTTGACACAGATATTTTATTTTTAAGACCACCAGAAGAACTTTGGAAAAAGTTTCAGCATTTTAATGAGACACAATTTGCTGGGCTAGCTAATGAATGTGAAAGTAAGAACTTATGCTGGTACAACAAAGATAGAGTTACCCATCCATTTGTGGAACCATACGGTGTGAATAGCGGTGTTATGCTCATGAACTTAACTCGTATGAGGAAAAGACATTGGGAAGAAGAACTAATTCAAATTTACAGGGAACATAAAGACGACAACTCTCTATCTTGGGGTGATCAAGATATTTTAAATATATATTTCCAAAAACATCCGGAACTACTGTTTAAATTTTCATGTGTATGGAATTATCGGCCAGATCATTGTTTACGAGATGAATGTATGGCAGCAAAACGTAATGGTATCTCGATTTTACATGGAAATCGAGGAGCATTTCAAAATCGTAAACTTCTGCCAGCGTTTTATGTCTTTCATGAATTTTACAGAAAATTTGAATTTACTAAACATGATTTCCAGAAAGATATAGTTAATGCTACCAATGATGAATTGGCATTAAAGAAGTACAGCAACACAAAATGTGGAAAAATGAAATATGCTATCTTAAAACATATCAAATGTGCCCATCCCCCTTCTTGAAATTTTATTTGTAATATTCCACGGTGTTCAAAATAAGAGCAAAGTATCACTGGGAAAGAGGGATCTTTGAGCATGCTTCAGACATTCTAGCCTGAAACAATGCTCAAAACTGAACATAATTTTCAGCTGGTCTGGCTGAAAATTATGTTTAAATGCACTCCTCCACAGGTGATTGCCATAGTGAATTTTAAATACCGCTGTTCCACTGTTTGTAATATTTTTGGTGTAAATCATACCCTTCTATATCAAATATATCTGCCAGTTTTTGCTGTGCATGCTACATACATGTTTGACTGTTGAAAAAAACCTAAATTATATATTATAAAGCCTCATTCGAGCGCATGAATACAGTGCGAGTTATTATTACATGATTGTGGTGGTTTATTTAAACAGAGGCATATCATTTTCGGCAGAATTTCTCTCTCTATGGTTTAGAAAGTCAAATTTTGCTCAGTAATTTGGGCTCCCATAGTATCAAAACTGCCCTGGATGGTAATGTCATGGTTATGAAGAAATGAATCACATAGAAATTTACTGAGGAGAGTACTGAGTCAATGATCTTGCAATGGATTGGTTTCTTCCTACTGAAGAAACCAATCCATTGCAAGCTCATTGACTAAACACACTACTGCACAGATTCATATTTGTCGAATTTTGTCAATTTTAGTTCTTAAGAAAAAAGTTGGTTTTAGAGCGAAATTTTGAAATGATCCCTAAGAACCGTTCTCTGAAAATACGGAATGTTTCATATATTAGTCCATTTTTTACCATTTTAATGCACATATACTTAGAAGTATTTATATAATATTAGTTATAGTGTTATAATTTTAGAACCACTGTGATTTTTTAACATGTAGCTTCAGGCTTGTTCAGGGTGTTAGCTTGAGGCTAACAAATAGCGTTATAAGGGGTTTTTCCAATGGAAATTGACCATATATAAATTCTCAATTTCAATGATTTTCTGCATTTTTCTATTAATTTCCTCTAGTTTTACATAAAATTCTTCCTTGTCACAAAATGATGTTTTCACAAATTTTCTGACTAACACCCTGGTAGCCTGCAACTATGCTCAAAAATCTCTCCTCAGTTTTTGGACAGTGATTGTCTTCTTCCACTCATAAAGAATTCATCTGTTTCAATAATGTTGACCAGAGCATGCTAAATTTTCCATAATAATAGATATTTCAGCTGTTTTGAACAATTTCCCCAATGCTCTTTTCCATTGTCATTATCTCAAACCTCAAAATATCATTCAAATATCACCTGTGGTGAAGTGTGTTTTGAGCGTAGTTTTTAGCTTCAAAGCTGACACTAAAAAACTAAACTACATTCCCCACAGGTGATGTTCGACCATTAATTGGAGTGTTTTAAGAGCAAATAATCACTTTGGAGGTTAAAACGCCTGAAGTTACACTCAAAATTCACTCCTCCTCAGTGATATTTTGTTCTTATTTTAAACCCTCTATTATTTTACAGGGCTTGAAATAACTGCCAGTAGTCATCACTGTGGAGAAGAGATTTGGCGGAAAATATTCTGAAAAATCTCTCCTCCACAGTGATGTCTGGCCGTTATTTCAACCTCTGATTTTATGTTTTTTTTCTAACCTTAGAATTTTAGATATGATTTATAAGGAATTTATTTATCCATTATTTATATATGTATGCAGTGAACCCTTCGTAAAGTTGGAATCATTATTGATATAGACAATTTTACACTGAGTTTCTAACTTAAACTACATAATTTTATATATGACTGGATGCTGTTTGTAGTAAGCTTATTGTAGGTTTAGGGACCATCTCAAAAATATAATCTACAGAGGAGAGTACTGGATCCATTGCAATCTCATTGACCTAACACACTGCTGTACAGATTCACTTTTGTTGAATTTTGTCAATTTTAGTGGATTTAACCCTAACAAGGAAAATTGGTTTTGAAGCAAAATTTTGAGAGGAAGATTTATAAAAGTAGGGCGTTCATTTCAAAATAAACATTTTGGTGCCTGTGGCATTATTGAAAATACAACCTTAATCTATAAATATCAATGAATATCGAAACATTTACACTATACTATTTGGGAAATAGTGAGGACGAGATATTTTAAATTTTGACTTTAAATAGAGTAGCATTTATTTAATTTTTAACTTTAGAGGGGGGCGGGGCGTTTGGACGGGAGCATTTAAAAGAGGATATACGGTAATCTATAGTGGTCAAAATAAAAAAAAAGAATCGATCTAAAAGGAGAGGTTTTTGAGCATAGCTTCAAGCTACAAAGCCTGAATCTATGCTCAAAAATCACTCCTTCACAGTGATTATTTTATCTTAATTCCATCACTGTAATCTAGAGTGGTCAAAATAAGAACAAATAATTACTGTGAAGAAGTGATTTTTGAGCATAGGTTCAGGCTTTGTAGAGAAATCACTCCCCCACAGTGATTATTTGCTCTATTTCGACCACTGTATGTATACCCATGATAACCTATAAAATTTTAACCACTCTACTACATAAGATTTTACATAGACCTTAAGGTTGATTTCCACGAGGTGAAAAATATGTGGTGAAAGCCAAAAGAAGATATTTCATTGGTAGAAATCAACATCTTCTTTTGGCTTTTGCCTCAAATTTTTCGCCACATGGAAATCTACCGCTAGACATTTTTTATTAAAACCAATCAAGAGCATTTAACTCTGTACTTTTTTTGCAATAAACCTACTATTTTAAGAGATGGAAAAAAGGCGTCCTACCTATCATTAGACCTTTGCAAGTGCAGTGTTTGAAATAAGAGTTAATAATCACTGTGGAGGTGGGATTCTTGAGCATTGCTTCGGCTTCAATGCTCAAAATTCATTCCTCCACAGTGGTTTCAAAATTTACTCTTATTTCAAATACTGAAGTGAGATTCTCAATTATTTTCAGTCATTTATGTTAAGATTCTGATCACGAAATGATATTTGAAAGGTTTTTTAGAAGGGACCATCTCCAAAATGTGTTCCCAGGAGAAGAGTGCTGAAGAAACCAATCAATTACAACCTCATTGACTTAACACTCTTCACTGTAGATTAATTTTTCTCAATATATATTGATTTTGACTTACTTAAAGCTGTTAGAATATCTGCTTTTTGAAACGAATTTTGGAGATGGCTCCTAAAGCACTGTGTTCTGTGCCCTGTGGCTCCTAAAGCACAATATTAATTTATGATTATTTTAGAATATTTATTTTAAAAAAATGTATTATCCATTAGAATTAGAACAAAGAATCACCATTTCTTGTTAGTGTCTTGTTAGTACATATCCTGGAAATTTAAATCCACAAGGATGAATACTAGCGGATATATAAAAGTGAGGATTTAAGTTGCAGGAAATTGAACTTTTCTGGATATGATCACTAGTCAATTTGACATAGATTTCCTAATTTTGGCCAAACATGATGATTATGTACCTTTAATTTATTCAAAGAAAGTTTGGATGGGCTAATGCTGCCACAATGTAGTGGTAGTCTATTTTTTATTAGCACTTGAAGCAATTTTTTAGAAGGTAAAAAATATTCTATTTTGTCCACCCAGGACCAAGGATAAGGCAAAATCAGCTTGGAAACAAGTATTGACGAAAGATTTGTCAAAAGTGGATACTTTTTAAATTTTAATTTCTGTGAGACTAAACACATTCATATTTACTTGAATAAACACCCTAGGCATTTATTAAATTTTCCAATTTTTAAAGGGCGATGTTTATTCTCCCTTACATACATCATTTATTCAAGGGTAATGGAGGCAAGAGTTTTTTATAGACTGGGTATTTATTCGAGTAAATATGGTACCCAAATCGGTTCATGCTTGGGCCTTATTTTGCTTTTGAAAAATAAAACCTTTTAAATGAGACATTAAGTGAGACATTAATGATTCAAAGTTTAAGAAATTAGTATCCAATTTTGGGAAGCTTCCTTCTTTTATTCTGGAATAAAAATTCAACGATCAGAGATCAAACTAATCACTGTGGAGGAGAGATTTTTCAGTAAAGCCGAAGTGAAGAAGTTTAATTTTGTGATTTAAGGGCGGTGGCTTTTTCGAAGTGGAACTAAAAAAAATGGAGTTGAATGAATATCTTCTGTTTCTTAATGCTTAAGATGTTTTAATTTATTGTTCTGGACTACTTGCATATTGATATGAAGACAGTGTTCGAAATATCAGTAAATAACCACTGTATAGGGTTTTTTTTGAGCATTGCTTCAAGCTTGCTAGTAATCATTGGCTCTTATTTCAAACACTGATAAATGCAAACCTTAAAATAACTGTTGAATATTACCCGTAGAGGAGTGTTTTTGATTATAGTTACTCCTTCACTGGTGATGTCCAACAATTATTTCATGGCTTGAACTGTACCA
>JAULBZ010006254.1:0-12551 GCA_032360805.1 Neoturris breviconis
ATTGAATATGCCGCTCAATGTTGTTCTAGCATCTTTACTGAAGTTGAACAAATTTTTACCAACTGGGAAAGTGTTTGAAATAAGCATTGTGTCAAGGAGGTGGAAATTGATTAACTCCTTTGACCAAAACATTGAATACACACTTTATGCAACAATGCCTAGTAAATGTAAACAAATTGAATATTTTTTTACAACACAATTTAAGTAGAGCAAACAAACTCATAATTAAGTAGAGAATATAAACTCACAAGTAGCTCAAAATAAAAATAGATAATCAATGTGGAGGAGTGATTCATAATTAATGTGGAGGAGTGGTTAGCTTAATGCTTTGTACATTCAAAATCAAATTTATGCCTCTATTTATTCTTGTTTTGACCTTGCTTGCTGCGTTATTGAATAATATATATAAAAACAAGCAAGATGTCATTGAGCTACATATAAGAAGAGGTCTACAACAAAACACCTTTCTTATGGAAAGTTTGTTGACTCCCTTCATGATGTGTACTTCTTAGTTTTTATGTACTTCTTAGTTCTTAAGATTTATAGTAGACCTGAAGATTTTGAAATATAAGAAAATATCGTTCTTTGTTCAATATAAATAGTACTGGTCGTAGAAGGTAAATAAATGTTACGGTTGGTAAAGACTCTGTGTTTTCACATACAAACACTTTTCAACCCTCACAATAAACACTCTGTGTTTTCACATACAAACACTTTTCAACCCTTTTTTTCATTAAAATAATTGTTTTCAGTCTCAAATCTAATTAATCAAACAGTGGCCGAAATAATCACCATGGAGGAGGGATTTTTGAGAAAAGCCACTCTTCCACAGTAGTCATTCACTCTTATTTATTCATTAAATGTTTTTATCTCTATGCTATCTCTCTGCAAATATACAGACCAATGTTTAGAACAGGCAATAATTGTATTTGGTTTCTATGAGGATTTGACTAAATAATTCAACTAAAAGTTACTCCAAATATAATACCCCAATAGTTAAGAAAGTTGACTTTTTTGAATTTGCTGTAAAACTTTACCACAATCACTTGGACTTTATATTTACTGTCTGTGTTTGTTAATTTAATTTTAAAAGACACGATTTCTTCAAACATTAAAAACATGAGCTATATTGTTTATACAGCCTATGTATACTTTTTTACATTTCATATGGTCTGTATATGCATACATCCTATATTATACATATAGCACACCACATGAATATAACATGCATTAACCATGCCGTGTTACTTCGAATAAACACTTTGAGCATTTTAAATTTAATTCTTTTGAATATTAAGTTTTTCTTTGAGAGGTTTATTTGAAGAGGTCAGTTTTTTAGAAAAGCATTTAATCGAGAGAGGCATGTAGAATAAGGGAGAATTTATTCAGTGCAATAAAACATACATATAGCATAATGCATTATAGCCAGTATATTTAGCCTATGTATAGCCTAATTATTTTCTTAATCTTAAATTAATTATGCTGTAACTAACTTTCTAGTACAATGATGTACAATGTTTGTGTGTAAATCATTTTCATCAGCTAGGTTTAACTTTCACTTACTTTGGCAAGCTACTTTACTATTCAGTTGATTTGTTCTTAGTTCTGGTGCTGTTTTTATACAGCAAGGGATTTCCTACTTAACAGTTAGTAACCACATTATACGCGCTCACATTATTTGCAGTTAGATGGATTATTATTTGTTCTTCTAGTGTTGGTGCATATGAATGTTTGTGTCACCTTTTAAAGAAAAGTGCAGTTCCTAATGTATCAGATCGTCAAGGTATCACTCCATTACAAGTGGCTGCTAGAAATGGGTAAGATGCAAACAGAATTGAAAAGTATCCTAATAAAATCCTGCTCACCCCTATGTTTTTGAATACCTTATTGTATGCAGATAGTGCGAGGATAGCGGCTCAATATGGGATTTGTTTGCGATTATAGTTCATTTAAATAACACCTTTCAGATGCTATTGAAGTCAATTTTGAAAACTGTGCAAGATCAAAAGGATGTATACAATTGTTCATAAGTTAGCGTTGGATATAGCATATAGTCACTGTAGATGAGTGATGTTTGAACATATAGTCACTGTAGGTGAGCGATGTTTGAGCATCACCGTAGATGAGTGACTTTTGAACATATAGTCACCGCAGATGAGTGATGTTTGAGCAGAAAATCCTCCGGAGCAATTTTCCTTCAATGGGTGGGATATTAAAAGATGTGTGTATTCTCCCCATTGTTCGAAATAAGAGCAAATAATTACATATAGTCACTGTAGGTGAGCGATGTTTGAGCATCACCGTAGATGAGTGACGTTTGAACATATAGTCACCGCAGATGAGTGATGTTTGAGCAGAAAATCCTCCGGAGCAATTTTCCTTCGATGGGTGGGATATTAAAAGATGTGTGTATTCTCCCCATTGTTCGAAATAAGAGCAAATAATTACTCTGGAGGATTTCTTTGTAGCCTGAAGCTATGTTTGATAACCACTCCTCCACAGTGATTATTTGCTCCATTTTCATCACTGCCCTCTTTATATCAGATTTGAAATGTGTCCATTTTGTTAATTCTTTTATTGTTTTAGATACACAAGATGTGTTGTGAAATTGTTAGAATATGGAGCAGATCTTGAAATCAAGAATAATGAAGGAATGACAGCTGTAAGGAATTGTTTACAAAAATCAATATAACTTTTATATCATTCATTCTTTTGTATTACTGATTAATGATGCTTTGCTTCTACAGGGATTAAAATAAAGAGGAGAGATTTTTCAGAATATTTTTAACGAATAATTCGAAAATCTCTCCTCCGCAGTGATAACCAACAATTATTTTAACCCCTGCGTCTATAATATTTAGGGACCATCTCAAAACTTTGCTCCAAAACTAACTTCTTTGTTAGGGTCAAATCAACTAAAATTGACAAATTTCAACAAAAATGAATCTGTATAGAAGCGTGTTAGATCAACAAACTTGCAATGGATTGGTTTCTTCGGTACAAAGAAACCAATCCATTGTAAGTTTGTTGACTCAGTACTCTCCTCTGTAGATTTTATTTTTGAGACAGTTTGAGAAAGTTCTAAATATTCGGACTATTAGCAGTGTTTGAAATAAGAGAAAATATCTGGCCTGAAACAAAAATTACTCCTCCACCTCCACAGAGATTATTTCCTCTTATTTCGAATACTGATTAGCGAGACTACTAGCCTATTATAATTTCCTTTATAAAATATTCTCAACATTGAGATTATTATCTACGTTATCTCATTCTGTATTATTATCACAACCAATTTTTGCTGTTTTTTTTAATCATTTTTGTTTTAGAGTATTGTTGTAAAATTAGCACTTTACTAGATTGACATTAAAAGAAACTTGTTTATAGGAAACCTTCATCTAAGATTCTCAAAAATTAACAAAACCTTTACTACTATAAATATTTTCCTGGTTTAAGGATAGGAAACTTTTCTCTAGTGATAAGTGAATGAAGTTTACAAAAAACTACTAAATGGGGTGTGTTGGTTTAGTCGTTCACTATTAACATAAAAAAAGCACTGTGTTAGAGTGTTATATATATGCTAAACATAGTGTTGTAAAGAAGTTTCATCAATTGTGTTTGAATAATATACTATTAGTTTGTTTTTACCATTCTATGCCTAAAAGAATAAGAACCATTTTAAGAAACTTGTAGTGCTAAATAAGAAACTTTCACCAGGTACATGCAACCTAATAACATTATGTCTTATTTTTTTTTTGTTTTTTTTTGTTTTTTTTTGAATAAAGAAATTATAGACATTCCATTGATAGAAATTGACATTGTGTGTTGTCAATTTCTACTAATGGAATGCTTGTAATTTTTTTCTATATGTGCACATTTTTTGTTCCGTTTCCCGTTCCGCTGAAAGTTTCCTGAAGTGGAAAACGGCTTTTAGATCAGTAGTAATGTGTAATGCATACAAAATATGTGCAGATAATAGATTCAATTACTCTAGCATGCTTGCTTGAAGTACACATTTTCTACATAGTGTTGGTATTGCAAATGTGTGGCCACATCACATAATAAAAATAAAATGGCGGGAGATGGTGATTCCACTATAACAGGGCCAGAAATAATAAAATAATTTGCCATGCATTACAAATAGGTAGTGTTATGTCATGTATTTATTCATTTACATTCATGTGTAACGTGCAATATTTATAAAGAAGATTTGTAATCCAGCTTTAGGTTTTCTATGCTCCAAACAATTATTTGCTCCAAACAATTATTTGCTCTTATTTTTACCACAGTACGTCCTGTATTTTTTCTTATAGATTCATTGGCTTGCTTCTAATGGTAGAGCTGAAGTATTTGCTGAAATTACAAAATTTATTTCAAATATTGATGTTGTGGTATGGTCTAAGCTTCCTTCTATTACATGTGATGTTAATTTTTATCAATTTAATGCCTTATTTGGGCTTACACGTGGAATTTTCAGCCAATTGAAATCAACCTGTAGGAATCATCTTAAGAATTAGAAATGTTTTGATTTGGTTTAAACAAACAATTTTATAAATCTATAAAGAACTTGCAATTGTTGAGAAGAAACCAAATAATTACAAAATTGTTAAGTTTCCTCTTTATTTGTTAATATGCTTGGTCTAGAGTCTGACCACATGTATGTATGCTTGGTCCCATCATAGGTTTTCTGATAACAGAATTATTATCTTCTATTATTTTGTAGGATGAGAATCTACAAACACCACTCCATGTTGCATGTTTAAATGGCCATTTAACAGTTAGTTTCTTTTTAGTTTTTAATCTACTTTATTTACAAATTTAAAAGGTATAGCCATGACATGCTGACAGGGAAAGATTAGAATTGATCTAGCAAAATTGAAAATTGATTAAACCGATTGTGTAAAATACTGAAGTATTGAATAAAATGTTACGAATTGGATAATGGGAGTATAGTCAGGGGTCCGGCCTTTTGTTTGCTTTATGCAATTTTAGTTTTTTTCTGCAGATCACTTTTAGTACTTGCATCTAACACATACACATCAAACTAGGTTTAAGTTTATGGTTTATTATTACTCAAGGCAGTTAAGGCGTCCTTTGATGGTTGCATGGTTAATTTATGTCCATAATGTTGTTGTGATATTGTTTGAGTTGCTAACATGTGTTGATATCCCTGAAGGTCACATAATCTGTAAAGCTTAAAAACAGTTTTTTTGTAAAATTTGTGGGTAAAAAACTTGAAGTTTATTGAGATTAATTAACCCTTGGAAATGTGAAATATTTCCATAGACTCGAGGAAATTAGGTATACAAAGTAGGAAGAAGTAAGAGAGAGAAAATACTTAGCCTAGAAATCTAATCATTTTATTCATTTTCTTTCCCTTTGGTATGACGAAACCATTGCACAATCGTTCACTCAATATTTCTCCGCAAGTGTTATTTTTGATATCCACAGGTTTGGCAGGTATAATAGAAATTATGATACTTCTGTCAAATGCACAGATCATGGAGATAATACAGGATTTGGTAGTGTTTTATGCTCTGTTCTTTGAATAATAATAACCATGCCTTTTATTTATAGACTGTTCATAAGTTGCTAGAATTAAATGCTAATGTAGAAAAAAAGAATGCACATGGATGCACTCCATTGTACTTTGCTTCTGGGTAAGAATTATTTTGTTTTTTATGATTTGGATTATGGATACTTTAAAATGCTTATATGGAAGGTTTGTTAGAATTGATGGTACTAACGGTATTAAAAAAATGAAAGGGACTGGAAACAATAAACAGTACTTATTTTAAATATTTTGTTTAAAGGTAACCATCTGGCATAAGTAGTGAGATATGTGCCCAGGCACATAAAGATATTCCCACTTTGATTCCCAATTTTTAACAAAAGAACGTTCAAGTTTTGATGACCTGTTTTACTTATTCTACTGTTTACAAGCAGTATTATTCTTAACGATTATCTTTAGCGTCTTAATCCCCTATAAGTACAAATATTTCATGCTAAATTTTATAGGTACAAGCCTGAATATAACTGCCGTACATCACCTGTGGAGGAGTGTTTTTTGAGTTTCTCTACAGGTGATGTTTGGCAGGTATATTCAGGCTTGTAGGTATAATTTTAAAAGTTGAGTTAGAAATATATTTTTTTTACTTTTTTTTAAAGGCTTGATACTTTCACATTTTAGATTCAGTTTAAAGGAGAACTAAGGTCTGGATATTTTTCCTAAATTTCAGTCTAATTTCTAATAAATCATAAAATATCAGTAAATTTAATCAAAAGTTCAAAAATGGCAACGAAAGTCTGATATTTACTTGTGTATTTGTCATTAAAAGTACTTACGGTCGTCGCCATATGCAAATTTAGTTGCTATGGTTTCATACGCAAAACACGAAAATGTCTAGATGATCAGAATTCTTCTTCTGAAAATGAAGATAATTCTTATTCAGATACCTACGATTTTGATGGGAAGTGGTGTGGCTACTCTTGTGGATCAGAATACTCTAAAGGAAAGAAAAGAAGTCATCAGTAGTTTGCTAGTGATAACAATCTTGACTCCAGCCGTCTACAAACCTTACACTTGTGAACATTGTTCGATAATACCATCTTTAATTGAATCAATGCTGCACTGATTTTTCACCTTTCAGCGTCCTTGATATACCATTAAAGGAAAAGAAAAATATACTTCTTTCACTGGCAAGCAGTGCCGGCCTAACATTGCCGAGAAGGAAAGCCACCTATAACGATTTTTTTATAAAGTTGTTGAATTTTTTTTCTTTTCTTGTTTTGATATGAACAACTCATACATATGTTGAAGACGGAGGTTGAATATAAGTGGCTATTCGATTTGTAATAATATTATTATTTTTCACACTTCCACAGAGATTTGTTTAGTATTCTAAATTTTATTCAGGGCAAAGCTATTGTGCGAGAAATGCAAAAGACAGCTAACCAAGGACAATCAGCCATTAATTATATTCACAAAATTCATGTTAATACTCCCTATTATATCATTGTATTAAAGAGTAAACATGTGCATGCATGTTACACGCGTCAGTGATTTAATTGTATATTTAAATAATACCCTCTCCTTCCCAGGAGATATTCTTATTAACATAGTTTATTCTTTTCTAAAACTAATAAACAGCGTAAGAGAAATATTTTGAAGTAAAGTTTTTATGTTTTTTTATATTTTTGTTGTAGATAGGTGCAAATTTTATCGACTTTAGATGATATTATATATAGTAAATGATAGTAGAGGTTTTATTACGGTTTGTGACTATGTAAAATGATAAAAAACAAATTTCCGGATGTAGTACTCTGTACAAAGAAGATTTGAAATTAAAATTCACAACCTTCGAACAAATCTTAACCTCGAGCGTATTTTTGGCGAAAGTCATCATTGGTATACATTTGGCCATCACACTTAGAGCAGTTGACGTTTTCTATCTTGCAGAATTCTCTCCTTCACTATCAAAGTTCTGATCATTTTACGGCTACTACATAGCATGGTTACATAAGTAGCATACGTGACGTCATGTTATAGCTTAAATTTTACAGTAACCGAATAAAAAAGCAGACAAATTACGACCACCGTAGGTCACTTTATGTGTTAATTATGGGCAAAGTAGTGACGATCTGACATTTTGTTCTCTGCAACAATCATTGTATAGCTTTAATCTAAGAAATAAATGGCAGAAAACTTTTGACCTTTAGTTCTCCTTTAAACTATTTTTTTATCTGTTAGATGTTGACCAAAATGTTTGGTTTTCTATTTTGGGAGCTCCTTATATAACTTAAATGATCATTATCCATTGCCAAAATAATATTTTAAAACTTAGGTCTTTCTTTTGTAAAGTCCATTGAGATGCCATACTTCCCAAAATATTTATAAGACTATAATATCACATTATTCTATTGTATGGTTCTGAAAGTACTGGGAAAATTTACTAATGCTCAGTTGATGACCTTCTTTGTAGTGTAGTGTATTTGTAATTTCCGTATGGATTTTTCTAGACATGGTCATGCTGAAGTTGTAAAAGAATTGATTCAACGTCGAGTAGGTTTTACAGCAAATAATGCTGGGGAATCACCTTTAGATGTAGCAGTCAAGGTAAGCTTCATACAATTATACTGTACTGTATTTCGATAGATTTGCATTTGGTTAAATAAATCTAGGTGGAAGTATGTTTGATGAAAGCAATGAATTTAAAGGTTACTCACCATTTTTTAAAAATTATTTTTAGTTTTGATGGCCAACTTTAAAATTAATTCAATGCTAAAATTGTTTGAATAATTCAATACTCGACATGAGGTATTCCTAATAGTAAACCTATCACAGACTATATTCACTTTATAGTATAACTTATTGTACAATAAAACTGAATAGTTCTTATTTTCCTTGGTCTAGTAACCAGGTTATTGATTAATCTAATAATGTTTTATTTGGTTTAGGGTGGTCATGGTAAAGTTTGTTTTCTTTTGGTTACAAAGATTCCAAATCAGTTACCTAAACTGTTACAAACTTGCTTATGGGAAGAGATTGAAATACCCAAGGTATAAGGGAGCATCTCCAAAATTCGTTACCAGGGGAAGAGTGCTGAATCAATGATCTTGCAATTATTTGGTTTCTTCGTCCCGAAGAAACCAATCAATTGTAAGCTCATTGACTTAACACTCTTCATCATAAATTAATTTTTCTCAAAATTATTGAATTTTACTTTTTTAAAGCTGCTAAGATATCTGCTTTTGGTAACGAATTTTGGAGATGGTCCCTAAACATTCCACATTCAACGTATTATTTCCAAACGGGTAATCTACCTATTTTCAAATCAACATCCTTGCAATGAATTCGTATTATTTTAATATCAACCAAAATATAATCTATTAAGTTAGTAATATCTTTGGCAATAAATGACATTTTTTAAGTCTGTAAAAAGCATTTGTTTCCTAAATGATATTATATCATTATTATTATTATCATTATGTTATATCCAAAAAATATTTTTCAAAGTGTCCAAAATTTGGGCAAAATTGCAGATCTTCCTTTTTTTTATCCATATTTTTAAATATTTTCATAGACTTTAACAGATTTGTTGAGCATATGGCTATTCAGTATAGTAATTATAGCAAAAGTTATGATGTAGGTATATGATAAAATGAGTTTTCAAGTGAAAACGGATTTAAGGGACCCGATTTGGGCCCAAATTTGGCCCGAATATGCAAAATATGCATTTTTTGGAAGTTATTTTTGTCATGTAATTATTCTGAATCACATTGAATGCCATTTTATGTAAATCAGTCATGATATTGATTAAAACTAAGAAATATTGGCATCTACAGGTCCAAATTATGGGCCAATTTTCCCTAAATTTGGTCCCAAAATGCAAAAAAAGTACATTTTACGACATTTTCAAAAGGCATTGTATATAAATGGGATATGACAGAAGTTAGATAAGTACCTAGACAACACATGAAAAATAGTTATAGGAAAAAGGAATAGGAATGGAGGCCATAATAGCTCGAGATTCACAGATGCTCATTTTAATTTAAAAAAAACTTGTGTTTTGAGCTAGAAAAAATATTCAAAACCAACTTAACCCTAATATTGGGCCTTTTGGGGGCTACTCAATACAATACAATACAATCCTCAATACCCTCCATAACTTAAGATCATGCTGTAGTCTTGAAACTTTCCAGAATGTTAGGACAACACATAATAAACATTTTGGCAAATTTATTTTTTTGATAACGTCATTAATTATGATGACATCATCAAGTCAAAACAGGTGGTGAAAAAATTATTTTTTTAGGTGAAAAGATTTTTGGTCACCATAATTTGTCAGAAAGTTTTTCAAGCAAAAAATAAGAAAACATTTCTTTTTTTGGATTTTTTTTTTTACCACCTGTCAAACATTTGATTGCTAAGGGAAAATAATCACTAGTTACCAAAATCTTTTTCTTCCAAATTGATCCTAGATAAATTTCTAGTCGTTTAATGCATTCAAAAGTTATGTAAAAATGTATGGGAGGGAGGTTTTCATAAAAACATTTAGTCCAAAATAGGCACTTAAAATCCTATTTTTAAATACTCATCAGTTCATCTCAGTAATGTCTCCATTCGATATTTTGACCTCGATTCAGTACGCATATAAAGTTTCAGCATTGTGTGATCATTATTAGTACAGACATTTGCAAACATCATCGCTCTTTGAATATTTTAAAATGTTGCAAAATTCATTGGAGTGAGCTACATTCAATGTACGAAAAATATATGACACAGAATTCAAGGTTAATTTGTATATAATATTCTGAACCAAAAAGGGTTGAATTTTCTTTTACAAAAAAAAACATTCTAAAATACAAGGAAAAGAACTTTAAATATTGCTAAATAAAAATACATAATGTTGAAATTTTCGAAAATATTTCTGTTACTTCTAAAATGTGTTCCCTACTACTTTAAGGGAATTTTGTGAGAAGAAACTTTCATGAATTTAAATATTTCATAAAAAATTGCAAAAGTTTGTTAGTACAAAATATTGCAAAATTAGTCTTGTGAATAGTTCTAAAGTTTTTATCATAAAATTAATTTCTCGCACAAATTTTTTATTTTTTAATGTATTCCTTATTTGTGATAGTTTGTGTTCTTGAAAAAAGTTCTTATTTCTTCAATTCGAGAACCGAAAGTTTATTCAGCGAAATTAGGAAATCATCTATTCACAAAAGTTTATTCCAAATATTTTGAAAATTCTTTTTCTCATAAAAGTTTCTTCCCTTGAAGTCTGATTGTACAAATTATGGTAAAAAACTCCTCTTATTTGTTCTAATTTCAAACACTGTATAGGTATTATGTATACCTTCTTCTGATACACAACCCTTTTGCAAGCCTTCTGTAAACGTTCTGCATAAAATTAAATGCTTTGTGACATTATAAATTAAGATGAAGGAAAGAGGTTTACAATTATATAATTATTGTGTTTTTAGATTTTATCAGTTTTATCTTATATTGCATCCCAAGATTCATCATATCGCGATCTCATACTATGCCTTTTTTCTGGTACAATATGTACAGAAGGTTTAAAATTGCTTAGTCAATCAAGTGACTACAAAGAGACAAGTGCTATCTTTTTAAAAAACATTAAATTATTTTGTCACTTGTTGACATTTAGTCCACGTGAAGAAAATTACTTGAATCCATTGGAAGGTGTTCGTGGACGAACAACTTCAAATGCAAGTCGTCATTCTCGTACAGCGAGTTATTTCAATCAGTATGAAATTGAACCAAATAATTTAGAGGACATTGAAATTAGATTGAGTAGTTTGTGGAACACAATGGAATGTTGGATGGGTATTTTACAAAATGAGATGATAGATAAGCATTCTGACATTGGATCATCGCATGATATAACTGACTCAGACACTGCCAGTATTCACTCATTTGCAACTCAATTTAAGAGAGGTTCAAATTACAGAAGACAGGTTTCAAAACACTCGGCCAGTATAGATATGTTGCGTTCTATGCAACCTGCTGTTGAGATAAACAGTATACAAGAAGGTGCTGTTGCAAGAAACACAGATGCTGTTGAGCCAAGTCATTTTGAAGAACATAATATATCAAGTATACAAGAAGGTGCTGTTTCAAGAAACACAGATGCTGTTGAGCCAAGTAATTTTGAAGAACATATATTAAGATCTGATAGTTATCAAAATGCTATTTCTGAAATTAATGATAATTTTGAACGAGTTCTTTCACCATCTCATGAGCATGAACCCATATCCAGTAAGGGTCGTGAAATCTCATACTTTGAAGGTGAACGTATGGGTATGAAAATGCTTAATGCTGCAGAAGAATTGATTTCAGCAACTGTTGTATATTCATCAAGTGCAGATTCTTTAAAACAACTATCAGATGATCAACAGAATGAGAAAGCAACAGATTCAGAGATTGTTGAGTTAACTGCTGATCGTTTGTGTGCAGTGATTCATGGTTACGCAGTATACTGCAATGCAGAAGCATTATGGGAAAAAAGGTTTGTACACATTCTCCAAATGCTGTGCTAAATAATCACTTAGGAGGAGTGATTTTTAGCCCGTAAACAAAGTTTGCTATCACTTTGCGGCAGCGACCCGCTTTTCTTAAAGGAGAACTAAAGAGTGCATAATATTCAGTTGATATAAAATCGTTTATTATGATCTGAAATACCTCTCTGTAAAATGCTTTGTTATAAAATTGCCTAATTCAGCAGATATAGCCCAAAAACTTACCGGTAGGATCACTCATTTTGTGAGTGATCTTGTTTGTTAATACATTTTCTATGACGTATTATCGCGAAGCTTTATATATGGAGTATAATTTGTGATACACACGACTCAGCATTTTATTCTTTTACAAAAGCTTTATAATACTGCTATTAAATATTTTATTTGATATAGACAAGGTCTTATTAACAACCAATCATGCATTGTACAGGTTTTGGGAAATTTGTCAATTTCTTTGACATTGCTGTTTCTTTGTCGTAATGAAAAGCAAGGATATTATTTTTGTTTTTGTA